>CBVK0102798115.1:0-11502 GCA_900067695.1 Picea abies
TCTTTTACTATACCATGGTTTCAATTGCGGGACCACTCAAGAATTTTATCATTCGAGCATGATGCATCCCCAAAATGAAACATGGCCGTAGATATGATCTTGATCTGTGATCTGGGCACACCTGCTAAATTTAGTGCCGTCTCTAAAGTTTATCCGTCCACTAATTCTAGGATCCATTAAAACCATGCATGGAGAAGGCGCTAATCTTGGCGCTTGAACAAGAACACCTCCTGAAGGATGATCTCCCACAACTGATGGGCTGGACTGACATCACTATGCTGACATCTCGTGAATGAAGGGGTGACATGTGTCACTCTAAAATAGGCTGAAGACATGTCTTGAAAAGAGATATGACACGTGTCACTTGGAAACAAGCGGATGATATGCCCAAAGGTGCCTGGACTGAGTGCCACATGTCATCTCCAGATGGATGCCAGGTGTCATGACTGATGAGAGCACCACATATCCAAACTGATGACTGCCACGTACTTTGGCACTTCAGGGCTCGGGGGAAGTATGCATGTAGAGTTGAAGCTCCGAAGTAAATGACGACTATCGATCTGAGGAGGACACATGATAGGTATTTGTTAACTCCAGGAGAAAACACTTTGGATGAAAATGAGAGAGAGGAAGATAAAAATTTTGAATCTCGGAGTCCCGAAGAAAACTACCACTGTTAGATTTGGATGGACATGTGGTAGTGATCTGTGGTCTTTGGGAGAAAACGTTCCGGATGAAAGCGATAGGGGAGGAGCTAAAACTCCCAAAGTCTAGATTCACGAAGTAAATCATGACCATCCGATCTAGAAGGATGCATGGTGCTTGATCTGTGACTTAGGGAAAAAGAACTTCGGAGGAAATTGGGAGTGGGGAAGTTGAAACTACCAAAGCCTGAAATCGCGAAGTAAATGATGATTGTCCAATTTGAAAGGATGTGTGGTGCTTGATATGTGATTTCTAGCCAAAGCACTTTAGAGGAAATTTGGAGTGGGGAAGCCGAAACTCCCAAAGCTCAAACTCCCAAAGTAAATCATGACTGTCTGATCTGAAAGGATGTGTGGTGCTTGATCTGTGACTTTGGGCCAAATCACTTCAGAGGAAATTGGGAGTGGGGAAGCCGAAACTCCTGAAGTAAATCATGACCGCCCGATCTGAAAGGACGCATGGTGCTTGATCTGTGACTTCGGGCAAAAGCACTTCTGACATTGTGAAGATAATTCATATGTGTGGAAAGGACATTTAGAAAATATGCACCATGCACTTGACCTTAAATCAATTCAAGCTTCATAATGTATTTTTTTGTCCACTTCAATTTTTTTTATTATTTTGACTCCATCACCCAATGATAGGATGTTTGGATTATTGGAAACCCATAGGGGCTTACTGTCCCACAATTAGAGCCATTTTTTCATCCATTTTATGTTGCATTTTTAAATCCAAATCTTGCATAAAATTATTCTCCTAATCAAATCCTTTTTTCTTATCCATTTTTCATGTTGTGTGGAGCCTTTTTCTATGACCATATATCCACACTCCGCACAACTATATTGATTCAAATTGGATCTTGGAAAATATTTGTAAATGTTGTAAATAAACATGTTTGCTTTATTTCATTTTATTCTGCTTCTGGCACAATGGGAAGGTGAAATGAACAACTGTGACTGTTGGCCTTCCAACATCATCCCATTAAAAGTAATGAGAGCAGCAGTGAAGAAGGGAGGAAGGAAGGGAGATGCAACGAGAAAGGGGTAAGGACAATAACATAAATGGGAGCTCGAAGAGGGTATCCTTCTTGAAGTTGAGTGGATGAAGGAGTTAATGTCTATGTTCACTCTGAACAAGGGTGTGTCTAAGCCTTGGCCTCTATTATTTTGTATTGTCAGTGAGTAACAATACATGGAGACTGTGTACATCTCACCCCATTGTAATTTTCTCATCAGTGTAATAAACGTCCCACTTGAATGTTGAATCTATGAGTTATTGCAATCTATAATTTGGGAATTTGGTTTTTAGTTATAACAATGTATGCATACTCTATTGAAGAGTTTTTTTTTAGCTTGTAGCACTTGTCCAACGTGTTCTCCCATTGCCTGGGTGAATTTAACTATACATGGGAATTTTTCTTCATTGTTGAACATCCAAATTTGTCCCTTGTATGTTTTTATCTATTGTGGGGAATCAAAATCACCTCTAGATGTTTTTTTAGTTGCTAAGGGTCACCAAATCGACCTACACAATTCTTTTCCTTCGCTGTTGAAGATCGAATCTTCCTTTAGATTTTTTTTTCAATTGTTGGTCGACCCATTCTGGCTGGGTTACTCTTGAAGTCAATTTTCCTTCATTTAGTCGACCCGACCATCAAATAATTCGATCGAGATTTCCTTTGGTTGAATTGAACATCAAATAATTTGACCAAAATTTCCTTTGGTCAACCCAATCATCAAAGAATTCGACCAAGATTTTATTTGGTTGAACCAACCATCAAAGCATTCGACTGGGCTTTCATTTGGTTGACCCAACCATCAAAGCATTTGACTGGGATTTCATTTGGTTGACCCGACCATCAAATCATTCAACCAGGTTTCCATTCGGTCGACCTGACCATTAGAGAATTCGACTGGCCATCCCTAAGGCTGACTTGACTAGTGGGTGGTCAATTGGTTTATTATTTGTTCAACTCGATTGATTGGAAAATTTCAAGGATTATAACCGAATGAAGAAAATCAAGATAGAAATAAAAGTTTTGTTCTACAATAGAATCCGTGTTGGTGAGATATATAGGCCATATGCCTACCATTTATGGATCATATGGTATCAGAGTAGGTTTCGAAGGCTTGGAGAACACCTACATGGTAAGCACCCACAACCAGTACCAAAACAATGGAAAAGAATTGTTGTCAAGCCTACAAAAAAGTAGAGCACCATCAATGGTGGGGCATCATCATGAAGAGATGAATAGGGAATACCTAGAGGTCATATTGACTCGGCTGGAGCAAAGCATTACTACATCAACAAAGTTGGTGACACATTTTCTTGTAATGAAGGGTAAGGAAGAACACTCAACAAAGACTAAGCATGAAGAACACAATTTTGGTCTAGAAATTTTCCAAAGGAGAGATGCTTGGAAACTCAGGTAATGACACCAACATTTCTTCAACTTCCACTATTCCTTTGAAAGTTGAAGTGAAGCTTGAAATGCCCATGTTTAATGGAAAAACTAATGCTGAAGCCTTGGATAGTTGGTTGAAACAATTGGAAGTTTACTTTGGTCTTTATAAAATACAATAAACACAACAAATCTCCTTTTCCCGTTTGAAGATGATCAAACATGCTCTGTTGTGGTGGGAGAGTTATGTGGATGCACTGAGGATAGGAAAGAATACCATGGTGATGAAATGGGAGGAATTCAAGGCATTACTCAAGTAACAATTCTATCCCATAGGCTACGAAGAGGAAAAAATCATGAAGTGACAATACCTTTAATAAGAACATGGACAAGGAGTGCAAGAGTACACTTATGAGTTCAGGAGGCAGGCCATCAGGTTGGGTATCTCTTTGGAAGAGCTCAAGGTGGTGATGAAGTACCTTGGAGGATTTTTTAGCCATATATGAAGACAGTTGTGGCTGGATCGTGTGAAAAGCATAGATCAGACAAGAAATAAGGATCTCTACATTGAGTTGGACTCTAGGAAAATACAACAACACATGGGCCAAGAAGAAACCAACAAGAAAAGAGATAAGAAGATAGCAGTCACAACTGAAAAAAGGACGGATCCTAATAGGCATTGCAAACAATGCAATGTAAATGGAAACATGAAAGAGAAGTGATGGAAGATTCATCTGAAATTGCACCCAAAGTGGCTAAAGTCCAAGAGGAAAACAAAGGAAGCTACTAAGACAAAAGAAGAAGCAGTAGTGAGCACCTCTGATTTGGACGAAGTCTCAGTTTTCACCACATTGCAACAAACGAAGGTGAGTGGAGATAAACATGAGTTATTCAAAATCAAAGTTCAAGTAAAGAATTGAAAGGTAAATGCCTTGTTCAACAATGGTTCTCAATGTAATCTAGTTTCTGAAACATTAGTTGATGAGATTTGTCTATAAACCTATGATCTAGTGCAACCAATTTCACTAGTATGGTTTCAAGGGAATTTTTTTATGAGAATCACTCGAAGATGTAAAATCAATTTTTCCATTAGTTCTAGCTATGTTGATGAGGTAGAATGTGAATTTGCACCATTGGATGCCTGTGGAGTGATGTTGGGTATCTCCTACTCATGGGATATGGATTCTACCTTTTACACGAGAGAAAACAAGTACCACCTGGTCAAGGGTGGAAACACATACCTCATCAAAGCATATCAAGAGAGAGAGAGTACAACTCCTCTAGCAGTGAAACAAGGGCAGACAAGCATAAACAAGCCACCTTCATCATCAATGGAATGGTGGAACGAAAAACATAATGCCATGTTCCAATTATTCATTTCCATAGCCATGGTGAAGGTTATTAATAATATGGCAAGGGCCAATCTAACCCCCATTCTTTGTATAGGTGTTATACCTTTTCCTTCCTTGGTGATCCACCTGGAGAATGGCATGATAAATCTATCATATATGGGAAAAAACAAGGTCAACACCAACATCGTGAATATTCCAAATGACCCTGTAGGGATCTAGAAGTGATTTCCAAGGGTTCTGTCCATCGTCTCTGCTTGCATAACCCAAACTTTGTTCAATTGTTCCATACACACAAAGATGTTGTTTGTTGGACCATATGGGTGTTATTATTATCATTGATTTTAGATCTTCCACTTGCTTAACACTACAAAGTATCCATGAATATATTTCATGAATACAACTCCATAGAAAACGGATTTGGATCCAAACGAGGAATGTTAAAGAAATCAGTTCGTCGATGCAAAAATTGACATAAGAAAAAATAAAATATGTTGACAGCTTCCGTCAATATTTTGCATGATTTTCATCAAAATGATCTCCACCATGTGCAATCATATTAGGATTCATACATCCACTTCCCAAAGCCACTAAATATAGTCCCAGAAAAAGAAAGAATGGCTGCACCACTTTGGGTTTCTTGTAAGTTTCTTCTGAATTCATAATGTTCCAGCTCTCTAGTTTCAGTCTGGGCATGTGAGCTTTTACTTCCATTATAATATATCCTTGAAGACAATAACAAGCTATCATAACTTCCTTCCAATGTACACATGCAATTGTGCTTATCTAATACCTAATATACAACAAATTGAATCCAATACTATGAGCCATGGGAAGATATATATATGAGAAATATGCACAATTAATTCAATAAAACCAAAGGCTATGGTTGTTGGAAAACTTCCAAGGTAGGAGTCAGTGAGAAATCCTCCCAAGATGGACATAAGAAAGATTGTGCCCACGAAATTGGTAACAATGTTGCCAGACTTCGGTAGGGAGTAATGCATGTCATTAAACAAATATGTTATAAGGTTGTTTCCCACGGTTCCGATTGCCATGATCTCAAAAGATTGTAGACGTGTTCCTTAAAAAAATATTACAATTAGGATACGTTTTTAAAATTTTTTTCAATCCATCTTATGTTATCATAATTTTGTTGCAACTATGTCAATTATCTTCATTATAACTAGTATTACAATTGCATTATTGAACAAATCTAAACCATGTATGAATCCTTAAGAGAAACACAAGTAGGTCAGTATATTTAAATAAGAAATTGCCTATTACGACAGTGAATATTGTAGAGTTAGTTACACATAGAGATTGATCATATGGGATTTTAATTTCTCACTTTTATCTCTTCGAGTTTATTTGGCCCGAAAATTCTTGGACGATTCTCTCCTTTAGTATTACAATTGCATTATTGAACAAATCTAAACCATGTATGAATCCTTAAGAGAAACACAAGTAGGTCAGTATATTTAAATAAGAAATTGCCTATTACGACAGTGAATATTGTAGAGTTAGTTACACATAGAGATTGATCATATGGGATTTTAATTTCTCACTTTTATCTCTTCGAGTTTATTTGGCCCGAAAATTCTTGGACGATTCTCTCCTTCGTGTGTGGAGACTCCATCTACGATGCATTTGAGCTGTTGGACCACCTCACTTATAATTTTACAGGCATCAAAGCTATGAATGCAACCCTAATCATTCAGATTGAAATAAATTGTACACACAATGACTTGTAAAGATCAATTTTAGACTTTCCTGCACACCAAGCTTCCTAGATAAAAATGAAAATGTGTCTTAAATAATTACAAGTTCTATCTTAAAATCACAAGAACACATAATCAAATATTTGCAGTTCAAGCGTGGGACTTTCAAGATCCACGGTCTCTTCCTTGATGTCATCGAAACCCAAAGATTCCATTTTCTCCATGACCCAGGTTAATTAATTGCACTCCTAAAACTCCAAGAATTGAGATAAATCCTGAATGCACCAAACAACATACACATATAGCATTTGGTGTTGACCATGATGTTCTTTGTTGAGGGGGAAACATGAAAGTTGTTGTCCTGACCCATTTGTGGGAAATGAAGTATACCTAGGACACTAGTTTGCGTAAAATCTATTATGAAATAGGGGTGAGAGATATGACATTAACACCGGGGCTAGTGCAGATATTGAGCCCATGATCTTCAATATTTCTTAGGACTTTCTTGGCAGGTGAAGGATGATTTCCTTGCCTCAAAATTTAAGACTTCAGATAGGGATGATGGATGGAAGAAGAGTTAATGCACTCCATTGTCACCTCTGCAATAAGAAGTGAAAAATATATTCTTATACACATTTAACTTATAAATACATTGTCAACTGATAATATTAAATCATACTTTGAAATGTAAAACTTATTCCAAATATGAAATGTTAGACTAAAGGAGGTGGAGCTAAAATTATAGGTAGAGGCATTAACTTATAAATACATTGTTATTAACATTCTCTATTGAGAAAAATAGAGAAGTGGTGGGAAATCAATACCAATGTTGGCTCATGGAATACATAATACATGGACTGTTTATATCCTTTACTAAAAGCTAAATCATAGTTAACTTATAACAATGTGTATATCTCACCCCATTGTAATTTTCTCCTCATCATAAGAAAAGTCCCATTTAAATGTTGAATCTATGAGTTATTGCAATCTATGCATTGGTAATTTAGTTTTGAGTTATGACAATGTATGCATACTCTGTTGAAGATTTTTTTTTTTTAATCTTGTAGCACTTGTCCAAGGGTGAATTTAAATAGACATGGGAATTTTTATTCATTGTTGAAAATCCAAATTTCTCCCTTGTAATTTTTTATCTACTGTGGGGAATCAAAATCACCCCTAGATGTTTTTTCAGTTGTCGAGGGTCACCAAATCACCCTACAAAATTATTTTCCTTTGCTGTTGAAGATCAAATCCGCCTCTAGATATTTTTTTCAACTATTTGCCAACCTATTCTGAGTGGGTTAATGTTGAATTTGATTTTCCTTCATTTGGTCGACCTGACCATGAAACAATTCGACCGAGATTTCCTTTGGTCAACCCAACCATCGAAGAATTCAACAAATATTTCCTTTGGTTGACCTGACCATTGATAATTTGACTGAGATTTCATTTGGTCGACTCAACCATCAAAGAATTTGACTTGGATTTCATTTGGTCAACCCAACCATCAAAGAATTCGATTGGGATTTCATTTGGTCAACCCGACCATCAAAGCATTCGATCGCGGTTCCATTCGGTTGACCCAACCATTAGATCATTCTAATGGTCATCCCTAAGGCTGAATCGACTAGTGGGTGGTTGACTGGTTTATTATTTGGTCGACTCAACTGATTGGCATACTGAAAGGATTATAACCAAACAAAGAAGATCAATATAGAAATATAAGTTTTATTCTGAAGTAGGATCCATGTTGGTGAGACGGACATGCCATAGGCCTACCATTTATGGATCATATATCTTCTACACCTCCACACTCCACATAGGTATATCCCCCGCACAACCAACACTTAGTATACATTCAACCCTTGTGCGAATAATTCATATCACTCGACCTCCCTCACTCCCACACTTTTGAACCTCCACACATCCAATAGTTTTGTATCACAGATTATGAAAATCCATGTAATCTACACAATAATCGAGTGTTATAGCCTTAATTTCCACCCTATAGGCTAGAGAGGAATCTGTAAGAAGATGTAATCCAAAATGCACATTTTTCCTAAGATTTGAGCACTTTTGGAGATCCTTGGTAGACACATAGTAGAAAACAAGCGAGAATCCTCACAAGTCACTAGTAGGTCAACAAGCGAGGATCCTCATATGTCACTAGTAGCTCAATAAGTGAGGATTTGTAAAACTTCTAGATTCACAGAGTTATGAGGTGATAGGCGAGGGATGATTTGTATATTCATGCAAGGGCCTAGGAACTCACATCATTTGAGTCTCTAGTGGTATCTAGAAGATCTAGAAGCTCTCTCTTGGCAGTAGGCCTAAGTGGGAAAGAAAGCATGCAAAAAGAAGAATGACAGTTGGAAGAGAAATCGTGGGAAAGAAAGCATGCAAGAGGAAAGAAACCACTGAAAAAAAGCACAGCATGAATGCATGCAAGAAGGAGGCAACAACTGAAAGGAAGAAACAAATGCATGCAGAGAAGGAAGAGATAAAAACAATAGGGTTAGGGTTTTTGTAAGGTTTTTGTATAAATGGATGAAGAGCTCGAGAGATATAAATATAGATACGAAGGTATCATAGAGGAGTTCGGGGAGGTTCGCAGAGGTTGAGCTTTACTATTGTTGTAGAGTTGAGATTGTTTCTATGTAATGCTTTTGATTAAATGTACTGTTTTTGTAAAACAAGTGAGATAAGAGGAAGAGAAAAGGTAGATATCGAGGATTAGATCTGAGGCTGAGGAGCCTGGTGTGATCTAGTTCACCTCACAGATATCTTACCCATCTGAGGAGAGTTGTAAGCGCGAGGTGTGATAAGTGCATAACCACCATAATAAGAGAGACAAGAGCCAAATCTTTGTGGACGTAGCCTAGGAGGGGGTGAACCATGGTAATACCCGTGTAATGTAATGAATGCATGCATATATTTGTCATATTTTTAGTAGTTAAATGCTATATGTAATGAATGAATGAGTTATTATATTGCTTGGTTAATTGTTGTGGAAATATAACAAAAATATACCATGAAGGTTAAAATATAAAAGAGGATAGCAGTAGTTCGTAATAGAAATCATAATTAATGGCTCATAATACAGATCCCCTATCTCATGCTCAATCCTAGGCTGTAAACACCTGAGTTCAATCCTAGGCTGTAAACACCTGAGTCTTACAACCACCCATTTAAATCTATCTCGAGTGACACTGCACAGTGCGTTCTGTGTACTATGTTGCCTTCTGGTTTACCAAAAGGGCCAATAGTTTTAGGCTTTGTTGGTACCCTTAAAGATATGAACCCTGGGTCTAAGATGCAGGCAGTAGAGAGAAGCCGTCCAACTTAACCAACAAATGGTTCCATTGCTGTTGTAAGAGGAACAAGAGAGGACTGAGTAGATGAGATAGAATGCATGAGAAAAGAATGAGTGAAACCAGAAGACCTCTTAGCCACTAGAAGGGAATGTTGAGACTGTGGAACCTCATGAAAGCAGAAATCGAAGGCTAGTTGAGAACTAAAGAACTATAGTTTTCCTAGAAGGATAATAGAAACCCTAGCCTCACACCTTGCAAATATCTGGATAAATACATGTTTACGGATTTACACAAAGTCTTTTTCTGTGATTTTCCCCACCTACTGCAGGAGTGGATACTAAGGTTGAAATATAACCAAAATACATGTTTACGGATTTACACAAAGTCTTTTTCTGTGATTTTCCCCACCTACTGCAGGAGTGGATACTAAGGTTGAAATATAACCACGTGACGAACCGGATTCGACAGCTAGATTGGACCCCAATATAGATTGAGCACTTACAATAGGTGAACAAAAAATTCACCCATGCATTCGACTTTTGGCTTGATAGTATTGTGTCATGCTTCATCACAGAGTTTGCAATTGACATAGTGAAGTCATACAGTGCAACAGAGTAGGAATTTCTACGTGGACCTCGTAGAAGGTACATTCAATCACTGTATACTTCTATTAAAATTCTACTATATAACAAATGTGTAATGACAATGGAAGAAGACAGTTAGACTTCCCTGCATGCATGGGGGAAGGGGGGAAGCACTGACAAAGGAAGGATAAATGGCTGAAGGTGAGGATAAAGGAAAGAAGGAGGAGGAATTATTGTACTCGATATTGATGGATGACGATGAGCTTAAGTGGATCTTGGCATCACCAGGAAAGATGCGTAGCGGAGTACCCTACCAATATACGGTGAATACCAAGAAAAGAAACATAGCGGCGAGGGAGGGCTTGGCAAGCGATGAAGAAGAGGTAGAGGATCTCTGGGTAGTCTAGCAGATTAAGGAAATCTTGCATGCAACCTATGAGAGGAAAGCAAGAGGCCTAATAACATGAGGAGAATATAGCCATCCTTTCCATATTAATTTCAGTGTGGAACCCATAAACCCATGTGCGATCAATACACCAAAGAGAACACCACCGTTTAGACAACTGAAGTTTGGAGGAAGTGCGATAGCAAGAAGTACATCTACCACAGGAGCAACAACTGGAGGAGCCAGTTTAGGCAGTACTAGTCAAGTATCTACACCACATGATGGAGGTAGCAATTTAGTATTTAGAATGGCAGGACATGACCCCAACGATCATATTACCAGAATTTCGAGGAGAAGCAACGAAACACCCTGAGAAGCATTTGTTTATTTATGCAAAGATTTGGGAGGAAAAACATATCACCGATGAAGATACCAAACTTGCACAACTAGTGATCACACTAAGAGACAACGCACTAGACTGGTACATGAGTCTAGACATGAACAATGCCCCTAGGATGACGAGGACACTGGCAGACATTAAGAAGCTACTGATTAATGAGTTCCAGAAGCTGAGCTCATAGGATTAGTACATGAATGAAATGATCGAGATCAAATAGAAACCAAGAGAGTCTATATGGGATATTGACCAGAGATTCAAGTGACTGAAGGGGAAATTAAAATACCTTATGACTGAGATGCAACACCGACACCTATTTGTCAAATCACTACTCCCACACCTAAAATATCCTTTACGACAACATAATTTTCAGACACAAGACGAGGCTCTACAGGTAGCCTTGTAGCTGGAAGAGAACCAATACCAGCAGATGGACCCAACTGTTGAAGAATTGAAGGACGATTTGAAGAACCTAACATTTGAGTTGAATCAGAACAAGAACAAGGGAAAACGAGAAGGACACCACAAGAAAAAATGTCCAAACTTCGCACATTATATGGAAACATGCATGCCAAACCCGCTACCACAGGGAGGATTATGGTGCAAAATATGCAAGAAACCGAGTCACGACCCTTATCACTGCACG
>CBVK0102798116.1:0-11529 GCA_900067695.1 Picea abies
TTTGAAGCGATTCCGACCACTTTGAATTTTTGAGCAAAATTTGATCCCCTGATCAATGAATCAACTGATTTATCCTTCTCTGTGCGTCGTCTGGCTTAGCCTCTTGCTCTTGATCAAATTTTTGAAGGGAAATCCTAGCTAGGTAGGGAAAATTGTGTCTCCGCCATATACGATTTGGAATGGTGACATGGAGATGGAATTTTTGATAGTTACTCTGTCTGCCCACGTAAATAATTTTCTTATGCCAGGCCTTCTTGTTGTATTGCAAGAGTCTTTTAATGATTCTAGTTAATATTTTATTAGATGATTATGCTAACCCATTACTCTATGGGTAATATGTTGTAGAATTTCCCAGGGTTATATTATAATCCTTGCAAAAAGTTTCCATTTTCTTGGACTTAAATGTGGCTGCATTATCTGTGATGATCTTGATAGGGCACCCGAACCTAGACAAGATGTTGGTCTCTAGAAATTGAATGATGAATGCATTGGTAGCCTGCTTCATCGGAATTGCTTTGATCTATTTTTTGAAGTAATTTGTGGCTGTGAGTATCCATCTATGTTGCACTGAGGATGGCGGATTAATCTCTCCTATAAATTCGAGGCCCCATTGCATGAATGATGCTTTGACCGAGATCGGTTTTAGTGGCAGGGGTTGCATCTTTGTCCTGCCATCGAAAATATGACACTCATGGCAACTATAAACTTCTTTGTACATGTTTGCAAATATTCTAGGAAAATAATAACCTTCTCTTAGAATTTTATGCGCGGTGGTTTTCCAGTAGTGATGTTCTCCATAGTCGCATTTGTGGAATTCTTTGATGTCTTGTTCCGCGTCATCTTCTAGTAAGCAACTCATAAATATCCCTCCCAGATATTTCCAATACAAGGAGTTATCCAGGATCTAGAACTTAATAGCTTTGAGATTTAAGAATCTGGCCTTGGTATTACTTAACCCCGGAGGAGTTTGCATATTCCTCAACACATAAATGATGTTTGTATACCAAGGTGAATCGATGAACTTCTGAGACACCTGCGTGGTTGTTTCTTCCTGAGGATTCTCTGACATATCAAAAATGAAGTTTATTCCCAGAACATCGTAGTTCGAATCCACCATCATTTTTTCAAGGCCCTAACGCTTGATCATCTTTGTGGGATTTATTTAGAGGTCATATTCTAGCATTTTCGTGATCCACTTACCTCTTCTTCCCTCAGGGTCAATCTGAGTTAGGATGTCTTTGACTGAGTTGCTAGGAATGTAAGCGATAATGTGAGAATGTAGTATGTAGGTTATGAACTCCTTTAGGTATTTCACTAAGGCGTGTGCTTTTTTCTCCATAATTTCATACCTCAGTGGAAAATCCCTCAGTGTCCTATTGAGGTAGGTTATAGGATTCTCAAATTTCTTATCATCTTTCTGTAATAGTATGCCAACAATGGTATGCTCTGAGGCGAACGAGAACAATATGAAGTCCTTTGTGAAGTCTAGGCTGGCCAATACGAGAGATTTGGTCAACGCTACCTTGATATATTGAGATGATTTCCTAGATTCGGGGTTCCATTTGATCTCAGTCCCCTTTCTGAACATGCTGGTGATATGTTTTATAATTTCCACCAGGTTCAGGATGAATCTTGTTAAGAAATTCACCTTTCCCAGGAAGGACTGCACCTCCTTCTTGCTGCGTAGAGTGCTCATTTTTAGGATTCCTTTTACCCTACTAGGATCTATCTTTATACCTTCCATAGAGATGATGTTCCCCAACAATTTCCTTTCTTACATTCTGAAATGTGATTTTTTCGGATTCAAGGATATGTCGAACTTTTTGCATTTTTGGAAGACCTTCTTTAGATGCCCAAGGTGTTGTTCGTCGGAGTCAGAGTACACTGTGATGTCATCCAGATAGATCACGATAAATTTTTCCTTTTCCTTGAAAAATGATATATCCATCTCCCTCTGTAAGGTAGCTACAATGTTCATCAGGCCGAAAATCATCTTGGCATACATGAACGTTCCCAATGGTGTCGTGAAAGATGTCTTTTCTAGGTCATCTTGGTATATCATGATCTGATTGTAACCTGAAAATCCATCCAGCATAGACATCTTCTGGGACCCAAATACCTTCTGCAGAATATATTCCATCTAAGGGAGTGATTAGTTTTCCTTTAGGGATACTTTGTTCATGTTCCGAAAATCCACGCACAACCTTATTTCACCACTCTTTTTCCTTATAGGCACCAGGTTGGCCACCCATTTCGAAAACCTTATGGAAACAATAATTTTTTCTTCGAAAAGTTTCTTTACCTTTTTTTCGATTAGCAATAGCAACAGGGGATTTATCCATGTTATATTTTTCTTGAAAGGCTTTTGGTATTCTTTGAGAGGAATGACGTGTTGAATCACTTTAGTGTCGTAGACTTTCAAATCATCATAGCTCCAGGTGAAAACATTGGGAAAATATTTCATGAGTTTGATGTGGTCCTGTTTGACCTTCAAATTGAGCATATTTGATAATTTTATTATCTTCGGATTCTCCTAGGTCCCTATATTGCAATCCTCAACATCCTCATTGTTTGTAGTGATCTTGGGATTTCTAGCCACATCATTTTCATCAAACAACTTTTCCAACGAAACTAATCCCTTTGGGATGATATTATTTTTTAGCTGTACTATGTCCCTCCCAAGTATATAGTTCTGGAAAGGGTCATCATTACTGCGCACAGTTGTGAATTCATCTTCATCACAAAAACACTCATCATCAATGTTTACATTAGCGAACTCGTCGCTCATTTGGAGAAATATCTCCACCTGTTTTTCATCCTAAAACACTTGCCAATACTTGATATTATCGGGCACTGTTGAAGTGTGTTTGAATTTTATCTCATACTTTCTGTTGGGGAAAATGGGAATTTTAAAAGTTGAGGCCGAGGTGTCCAAGGCATTTGCAATTTGATTCTTCGCCCTCAAGATCGCTGATAAATTATACTCTAAGAATTCTTCGCGGAGGTCCAACACTAGGTTTCTGTACGCTTTCAGTTTGGGGCACTTGGATTGGTATATGCCTTTCATTTGGTTTATAACGAGCTCAAATTATCCATGCACCGCTATTCTCTTTATTCCCAACTCTTTCAAAACTCTTAGGCCCAAAATCAGTGCCTCATACTCATCCATGTTATTTGTACAGTCGAAAGAGAGTTTGTATGAGTAGATTTTTGTTCCCACCTTGGGAGGACTTATCCATATATAAACCCTTGCCCCTTCCTTGTTGACGGATCCATCGAAACTCATGTTCCACATCTCATTCTTCATGTGGTTCCTCAGGTCTATGCACTTTGCTTTTCGTCATGCAGCTTTATCATCGACATTCATGACAACTGTCGATTCTTTCTCTTCAAATCTCAGGTCATCGTAAAATATGCAGGAGTCGATATCAGTGTCGACGGAGTAGATAGGGTGTTTATTTGGCTACACCTTACTTCTCACCATGTACTTCAATAGTAATTCTCTATAAAACTATCTCTCTTGGCTGAATATAGGAATGGTCACGTACGCCATATCCATTTGTAGAGTTCCCTTCAATTTCACATCCCATGACATGGATAATAGCATGCCAAATTTAGGGGGTATATCGGCCATAACCAAATCCATAACCATATTCTTAGAAGGGATTTGGGCCAACAACATAGCCAAATCTTTGATCAGACTCAAACATTTCACTTTCCTTGAATCGAAAGAAAAAATATCCTAATAGGGCCTGGTGATGTCCAAACCGAACTCGTCCATGATCACTTAGGGCATGAGATTGTGCGACGCACCGGAATCCAACATGGAATTATGAAAGGTCATGTCATGGACCTTGATATTGACATAGAATGGGGGAACATCCTCAATATTTCCCGTCTCCTCCACGCGTGGATCAAACAAAAATGGTAGGGTGATTATCCTAGATGTTCAAAGTGTTGGGAGTCTCTCCCATCTTTAGCATTCTAATAATCTGATCCTGATATTTTCCTTTCTTGATGAGTTCATTGAAAGGGATGGATATTTTAATCTTGGCCATTTCATTCTCAAAGTTAAAAGGGGGAGAGACGTTTTATACCTCCTTGACGCATGTCTCCTGGCTTGTTTCTGGCACTTTCCTTGGAACCTCCTCCTTTTACTTTGCCCTTTCATTTGCATCCATGGTCAGGTTGTCTTTCTTCAGTCGGCTTATGGAAGGGGTGTCCGTCGGAGGTTTCCTTATGGGATTTGTTTGCTGAGATTCCCTTATGGGATTTTTCTACTGAGATTCTATAGATTCCTTTTTGCTCCTGAGGTTATATTAGTTTTGGAACTAAATGATGGCATTGTGATAATCCTTCTTGAATTCCTTTGTTTCCCAAGATAACATGTCATCCATTTACAACATAATATCATCATTTCTGCTCATGTATTGATCATGTTCTCCCTTCATCAAGAACACACACATGTCCTTTTCGTCGCAACAATGCATTTGATCTTGGAACATCTGATCAAAATCTTCATCCGCGTAATTGTTTTGGAATGAGGGTCTTATTTGTTGGTCACCTTACTCTCTCTATTCCCTCTGCCTGATCTATGGAACCAGACCTCTTCTAAGGTTCTAATTTCTAGGCTGGGGGTAATGTTCTCGAGTGGCAGGTTTGTATCCCATGGAAATTCTTTCCATTGACTTCTCCATCATCTTCATCATCAAGTTGAACTTGTCCTTTGAGGGCCAAGAATTTGATGGCTGGGCATCCCCTTGGGGTTTCTTGCTGCCCCTGTTGAAGCTTTGTTTGATCTTTCCTGATGCCATCAGGTTTACCTCGAATTTGATCACATCACTCATCATGGTGTCTAAATTTGTAGATCTTCTCTCCCTCAATAGTAAGGTGAAATCATTGTCAAATGAGTCAGCATATCAAAGATGCATAGCCTCGAGAGGCAATTGGACTTATGTGGGAATTGAGTTTAAAACCCTCATGAAATAGGCTGAGAAATATTGCTCTGTCTCCTCTGGCACTCTCTTCATATTGTTGTACTGCATCAGTAGCTGCAAAGGATTCTTTTTGTCTCCCCATCTAGCAATGAATGAAGTTTCAAACAAGGCGAAGTCTAGAATGCTTACTGCTGGGAGGGCCTTAAACCACTTTCTTACCTCCCCCAAAAGACTCTACACAAACAAACTTATCTTCGCATCTGCATGGTCCACCTCTTCTAGATCAACGAAATCGTTGAACCAACCTAGGTTCTTTTGGGTAGATATGTTTCCTTCAATGTCATATAGATTGATCCTCTGGTTATAGTTCTGGGGAAAATCATGCAGTTGGGATAGAAGAACAAGGGGGGAGAATCTGGCAACCATTGGTCTAGGGGGGTTTTGGATTTGCAGGATTTTTTTTGGTATCAGGGATCAAAACCTCTCCTCGTCGAAGACTATATGGTCCAAGCTAGTTTCTGATTTTGACATGAAAAAAGTTTGTTCGAACAAGGTGTCAAAGTCGAGGTCATCAATGCTTTGTGCCCTGTCCTTGGGCAAGGACAAATTTCTGTCTAGGTAATAGAATGGGTCTTGCACCTGCTCCCTTACCCTATGCAGAAGTATCTCAGGATCATACATGGGCTCTACAGGGTTCAATCCAGGATTGGCTTTGGTATAAATAGTCTTCGGAGCTAGGTCTTATGAATGGCACTGCTACTTTCTATTGGTATTTTTGACTGGAGTCGCTAGGGTTGTTGTGGGTGGGAAATCCCTCCTACGGACTAGCACTAAGGGTTTTATCATGCATGTGGAAATGACCTAAATATTCTTACTTTTTACCATCATCCCATGCCTAAACCCCCATTACTCATATGTAAATACAAGGCTCAAGAGATTAAGTTGACGTACCTTATTTTTCAACCCCCATTACTCATATGTAAATACAAGGCTCAAGAGATTAAGTTGACGTACCTTATTTTTCATGTTTGATGTTGATCCCTTTTTGTGCTTGGTCATTCTTTGACTACAACTCTCCTCCCAATGCTGACCTGCATTCACTAAAGACAAACAAAGAACTCCACATGCATTTGATATATGAACTAACGAGTTAGATATTTAATCAATCATACAATCAATATTCCCATAATGACAATCTCATATGGTGAGATGGGAAAATAAATTATTTTATTAACTTCACAATGATACCTTACAATGATAAAGTTGGCAACTGCTCCTCGATCCTAGTCCTAGGCTCTTCTTCCACTGTCTTCCAACTGCTTTGCTCTATACTTCTCTTTGCACAAGGATGGCTAAAGGTTGGGACAAAGGGAATGCTTAATGGGTATAGTTTCTTTACTATGATTCTCCTCCTTTCAAATGGTACCCCTACCCCTTATTTTATAGGTTAGAAGGAGCTAGGTATTTGGTCGAATGATCTTCCATGCATGGATGAAAGGTTTAGTTAACTTACCCAAAGTTGTGTGTTCCATCAACAACTTTCCTTTTTTCGTGCTTTTGTAGGTACACGTGGGCTGTCTTGGGTCAGCTAGCATGTACATGCATGTAGTAATGGAGTGGGGCGTGTGGGTCTTTATAAAAGGGTTTTTTTAAGAAGAGTTGTTCATCAGTGTTTTGGAAAAGAATGAATCTGAGATGGTCTGATACCAGGTAAGCATTTTGGTCCAAATTAGGGCTATAATTGATACCCTCTAATGTGTGAGGTCAGTGTTGGGCACTTTAATTGTCTAATTGAATGGAAAATCAAAGTGTTCAATATGAATTGTCAACCCAGGGAAGTCTGTTATTTCAAGATAATTTTGCACAGTCTATGCTAGATTATGAAAGCATCTCTAATCTAATTGTAGTAGGGAAGTTATTTTAAAAACAAAAAAACAATATTGATAACACAATTGTGATGATACAACTGGAATGCTACAGAATTAAAATCATAATTGCAATCTAACCTGATGAATCTACAAAAACCATGAATTGCCTACCTTAATCTATCTTTCTAATTTACTTTTGCAGGAAGAAATTCTATACTATTGCTGAAGGGAAATATACTTATTGAAAGAAGCTACTTCACACTCTTAATTATCCAAAACAAGATTTTAACCTAATGCAGAAAAAGGAAAAGCGGTTCTCCAACCATGTTCAACAACTGACTTCTAATTCTCATGAGACAATTCTATGCACATTTACCAAGAAGGAACTAAACTATAACAACAATTGTATTAAAAAATTTGTAACAGTTAAACCATTCGCAATGAAAATGACTAAATCTAGAATTTGAAATAGAGGGGAATCAGTGAGGAAGGTGGGCCCTTTCCTTCTCACTGAATCCACTCAAAAAGATAAGTTACATTCTGCTAAAGAAATCCAATCCACTTCTTCATTCAATTGCTAAAAATATATCTGTGTACAATAATCGTTCCTTTCTTCAGTTCCAACAAAAAAGACTAACAACCCTTTACATTACAAAAGCTATGCTATTTAAAGTTAGAGTCAATCAGTGTTCAGAAATAGAGCAGTCTTGAGAATCCTCGATTCTCAGGCTATTCGTTAGATATCATTAATACAAAATCTTGAATTCTCCTTCATCAACATCGTGAGCCAGCATTCTAAATAACAAGTGTTGCATCAGTGGTATCACAATAGGACTGGTGGCGTCTGTTGTAACAGCTTCCGAGATCAATAGGCTTCTATCGTAGCAGTTGTGTAACAGCTTCTAGGATTGTTGGGCATTCATTGTAGAAGTCCTGTAACAGCTTCCAGCACAACAAGACTGGTGGCATCTGTTGTAACAACTTTCGAGATTAACAGGCTTCTGTCGTAGCAGTTGTGTAACAACTTCCAGGAATTGTGCATAGCTGTGACAGCAACGAGTTTCTCGAAATGGGTTGTTCTAACACTTTGATCATTAGTTAAATTATTTCATGGGTAAAATATGTAAACATTATCAATCAAACATGCTAAGGAAATGAAAACATAAAATCAAGATGAATAGTTCGTACCTTGGGAAAAAGGGTCTTCATGCTCATTAAAATAGTCATTTAGCTTAGGCATGAGAAGGTTGAATGATCAAAAGGTGTAGTGAAAAAGGGACATTTCAGGGCCCTAATAGTCAAAAGAGCATCTGATGACCAAAATACATTAACAATCTTCACCGATGTTCCGAAGAAGTGAGCCCAGGGACTAGAAATTGGGAGGTGTTGTCTGCAAAATAATAATTGTCTCACCGAGGTGGGCATACCCATGCTTGGGATAAAATAAAATCATGTCTACCAATCAAATACACTGTAGATCCATTTCATATAACTATATAAAGTGTAGCCACAATAAATACACAACGGAGCTACCTCTCGAAATCAAAAAGATATACATGTAGAGTATCCATCTTCTAGAAGTTGATAAGGCCTGATGGCTAGAGATGAGGTCTTCAGAGCTTGAGCAACAACTTCAAAATATTCAAAAATCGGGTAGGAGTGTAATATGAGTGTAAGAATTCACTACACATAGGTCTTTTATGACTCATCGGTCATGGACTAGAGAATCTTGATTATCAGACTTAAGGCTTCATTGATTTCGAACAAAGACTTGATTGGAATTTCAAGGTGGTCGGGCATGAGGGCAAGAAACAAAATGTAGAGGGGCCTACTCAAGCTTGGTAAAAACTTCCCTTGGACAATAGAACGACAAATGATGAGACTCAGGCAACATGGAATTAACATAAGTTTATGAGGCAAGAGGCAACACAAACTCTCCATATGTTTGGAAGAATAACCAAACGGAGGAGGACACAACTCAATGTAGTGGGAACAACTTCCTAAGGTCATATAAAATCCTAGGGTTTGATGAACAAACAGACCGATGTGATTTATCCAAGGGTGACACATTGTGCTTCCAATCAAAAGAAAATACTTTTCCCTTCCTCTTTTTGGGGTGTATTTGATTTTTTTTTTTTCAATAATTTTGAAAAAATAATAAAATAATGCTACGTTACAAAGGAGGAATTGGGTGTCGCAAACATAATAGTTCCAAGCACACAAAACATAGGGATTCTTAGGGAAAAGGGACATATGCAAGAAAAGGACACTCGGGAAAAATCCTCCAGAGGCCAAAGGTGTCAAGACACAGAGGCAAAGTGCTACAGGGCTTGCGTATAAGGCATGATTTAGATGGTTCAGTTGAGAGCAACATGGAACCGGCATTAGGCCAAAGACGTGGGTACGCAAATGTGATTAATAATACACACAATGGTAACGTCCTTCGATGTAAGTTTAATGAGCCCAGAGAAGGTAAGATTGGCGGTTTTTCATATTTAGAGAGTTTGAAAAAATGTAAAAGGAGACCCCAATGGGGTACCCTTTTCGAAGGTAGTCTAGTCTGTTTGAAAAAGGGGTAAATTAGCACCGAAAAGACGTCTATTCAAAACCATTTTAATGAGTGTGATAAAGACAAGATCACTCGGCCATTTTTTCATTTTTAAGGAGTCCGAAAAAATCTTAACTATGGACTCTGTCAGGAATGTTCTTCTGGACCATTTTAACGAGTGTGAAAGAATAAGGTCACTCGATGATCTTTTCAATTTTAGGGAGTCTGAAAAGAGATTAACTATGGACTCCGTGGGGGTTCCTTTTTCATACATTTATTCCCATAGGCCCGAAAAAAGGGTTAAAATGATACCTGAGGATACTCTTCTAGAGAACTGGAGTTCTTTAGAGTATACCTTTGTTTGTATAGTTGACCATCCATACTGAAAAAGGGGTAAACCACTGCCAGACAGACGTGACTTCAAATTTCAGTTTAACGAGCATGAAAGGCCACAAGATCGCTCGACAGTATTTTCATGTTTAGAGGGTATGAAAAGGGATTAAAAGAAGACCCGTGGGGGCTATGACTCATGTATGAAACTGGTTCAGGTAGAGCCTACTGCTAGGTTCATACCAAGAGTCTCTTCGATAGTCAACTTGGGAGGTCTCCCAAAAGGAAAGAAAACACAAACCATGGTGTAAGTCCTCCTGTGGGATAGAAATCATAGTCATGGCTTCAAGGATAGCCTCATCTGAAGGCAACTCAAAATCTGAGAAATCACGCAAATGAGGGTCGACAATCCCAACAGGTGAAGTAAATTGACCATACTCCATATGACGATGGAGGTTTTGGCCAAGACTAATAGAGTCTATCAACGAAGAATCACGATCACGAGGGATTGATGATCTACTAACAACGAGATCAGACTCAGAAAGATACTCAAGCCCACTTGGACCAAGAGGGGGAAGCAAGGGCTCCCATGCCCCCATTGGATACACCAATGGATCAATTGCTAATTCCAATTCTCGAGAAGGAAAACATGGTTGCATAGGTTCCTTCTCATAAGAAATTGAACACCGAGGATAATATGCCACATAATTAACTCGTGGTGGGGTAGAGTCTACACGAATGCTAGGAACATATAAAGGGGTAGTCTGAAATAATGCCGAATTAGGATGGTGATTATCATATGCCAGCTGGTCAATAGTGACAATGCTTCCATTGTGAGGGAAGTGCATCACCCGGAAGAGCATAGATACCACAATGTTCATAGAATATACATAATCACGCCCAAGAAGCATACTGAAATCTAATGGGCCTTGCACCACTATAACATCAACAAGGACAATCTTCTCACCTAAAGATATGGGTAACTGAGGAGGAACCCCCAAATATTCACTAGAACTTCTGTCAAAAGCCAATAGCTCATGCGAAGAAGACACAAGCTCAGGAGATCCCAAGAATTTCCAAACCGAGGAGGATAAAATACTTGTAGAGGCTCCCTCATCCACAATACATCGATAAATGTTTGTTGAATTAACTTCAACCCTTATTTGAAAAGGTGTGAAAGAAGGAAGATGAGGCTCAACAAGGTCATTCCAATCAAAGGAAATCGTCCTAGGGCTTGGAGGGGGTGTGCTTGGAACAAGTGGAATCCCCCCTTGTTCTGAAAGTATTGAACCAGAAATGATAAAAACATAGTCGGTAGACATGTCACTCCCCAAAAGAAGAGTGGGATCATCTGATGACTGCATCAGCATGACCACTTTCACAACCAATGGATGAATAGGTTGTGGGACTACATGGTCTAAAGGCACCTCACCCCCCAAAATAGGAGTGGGATTAGCCAATGAATGGATCGACATGGCCACTTTCGCAACCAATGGATGAATACGCTGTGAGGCTACATGGTCTAAAGGCACCTCACCCCCCAAAAGAGGAGTGGGATCAGCTGATGACTGCATCAGCATGATCACTTTCTCAACCAATGGATGAATAGGCTGAGAGACTACAAGGTCTAAAGGCACCTCACCCCTCAACAGAGGAGTGGGATCAGTCGATGAATGCATCAATGTGATCACTTTCTCAACCAATGGTTGAATAGGCTGAGAGACTACAAGGTGTAAAGGAACCTCACCCCCCCAAAAAGAGGAGTGGGATCAACCGATGACTGCATCGGCATGACCACTTTTGCAACCCATGGCTGAATAGGCTATGAGACTACATGGTCTAAAGG
>CBVK0102798141.1:0-20826 GCA_900067695.1 Picea abies
TCTTCCGATCTATATGTTGGATTTTAACAGAAGGGATAGTCAACCTTTAGGAATCCTTCCTCAGTTTCCTATTACTTTGGGAGGGAAAATTGTCTTTATTGATGTGATGGTAGTCCAAAACCCCTTCTATTTTAATTTTCTCCTCAGGCGAGACTATTTTTATGCTATGAAGTTTGTTGTGTCCACGATTTTTCATTTGATGTGTTTCCATCACAATGGAAACATGGTGACCATAGACCAAATTTGATTCATTGGCCCTCATATGATGCCTAACATCTGACATCCCGGAATGGTCCTTGCATGGCAGTGACATCCACCCCATTGTATGTCAATTATGTGGCAACCTATCCCATGCATTCAACTCTGAATAAGAAGAAATATCTCCCTTCTTCTGATTTAGATCTGGTAGTTGACATGGTTGTCTCTTCGATAGGGATGACCAAATTTGATTCATTGGCCCTCATATGATGCCTAACATCTGACATCCCGGAATGGTCCTTGCATGGCAGTGACATCCACCCCATTGTATGTCAATTATGTGGCAACCTATCCCATGCATTCAACTCTGAATAAGAAGAAATATCTCCCTTCTTCTGATTTAGATCTGGTAGTTGACATGGTTGTCTCTTCGATAGGGATATTAGAGACTAATATCCATACCCATGTTGCGGCCCTCGACATGTATTCCTTCCAAAGTGTGGTTTTCACATCTAGCAAAGATCTCTTGGAAGCTATGACTGAGGCTTGTCCCTTTACATGTATTCAGTCCATAGCATTGTCCTCTTGGAAGTCATGATCAAGTAGAGGTATTTGAGCATAGTTTATTTTTTGATTTCAATCTCGTTAAAAAATGAAACCCAATTTTGAGCATAGTTTATCTACTGATTTCAAGCTCGTTAAAAAATGAAAACCATTTTTTAGCATAGTTTGTTTGTTGATTTCAATATTGTTAAAAAATGAAACACGGTTTTGAGCATAGTTTATTTATTGATTTCAATCTCGTTAAAAAATGAAACTGACACCTCTTTTGTTGAGTCGAGTCTTTCACTAGATATCTTAACTTAACCTTCCTTTCATCCACCTTTCTCTGTTGACCCTTTTTCTCCATATGGTACAGAAATCAGTGACAAATTCAATGTCAATGGATGAAATGAAGCTTGGGGGGGAATATATCCAGCCTCTAGACATCATGTGCTAGAGAAAATCCACTAGCTTCCATCACGCAGCTGGGGGAAAAGTACCAAATATCCATAGCTACCATTCGAAACCTTTGGACATTACATTGGGAACTCTTTGGAGTCTCCTTTAAGCTCTTTTAGAATCCCTAAACATGAAAATATTTCCAAGTGAGATTGCTTCCTTTCACACTCGTTAAAATGTTTGAA
Source organism: Picea abies (assembly GCA_900067695.1). NCBI lineage: Eukaryota > Viridiplantae > Streptophyta > Pinopsida > Pinales > Pinaceae > Picea > Picea abies. The sequence goes on from CBVK0102798141.1 coordinate 1,386, forward strand.
AGATCCTCTATCAATGAAGTGGATCTACCATCTATCACAAGCAAGAATATACTCCCATCCAAATTCAATGTCAATGGATGAAATGAAGCTTGGGGGGGAATATATCCAGCCTCTAGACATCATGTGCTAGAGAAAATCCACTAGCTTCCATCACGCAGCTGGGGGAAAAGTACCAAATATCCATAGCTACCATTCGAAACCTTTGGACATTACATTGGGAACTCTTTGGAGTCTCCTTTAAGCTCTTTTAGAATCCCTAAACATGAAAATATTTCCAAGTGAGATTGCTTCCTTTCACACTCGTTAAAATGTTTGAAAGATCCTCTTTCAAGTGGTACTTTATCTCTCTTTTGGCCTTGCGAGACTAATTACAAAAAAGGACTACTCTAATAAAGAATGATTAGAAGAGTTCTCCCATATATTTTTTTACAATCTTTTGGGATTAGGAGACTAAATTTACAAAAAATTCATGCATGGAGTCATGTTTAAGTTCTTTTCATACTCTCTAAACATGAAAAACCACTGAGTTTACCTTATTTGGTCTCGTAAAATTATGCATCGAAGGACCTATGTGAGTCTGATCTCTAGGACCCATAGAGGAACGAACCCCTCCTTCTTCAAGTTTGTTAAACATATGATGAGGGAATCATCCAAAGGATGAGCTATATCGAGCATCTATTATTCTCCTCAATCTCATTAAAAAAGAAAGAGGTACTTATCTATCTGGATAGGGGAGAAATTGTAGTAAGTGGGTCAAGTTTTTTGGAATCCATTATGGCAGTTATTATCTCCCTTGAACATGGAACCTGTTTGCATATCATCTTACATTTGGGTAATCTTCTTGTCTCTGAGTCATACTAATTCTATTTGTTGTCATACTTTTTTGTTCTAGTTGAAGAGTTCTCTTATTATTGTCACATTATGTTCTTGGTAATTGTCAAGTCAAATGCTACCAAGTCACTTGTCACGCCTCATCGTGTTGAAGGGAAGTTTCACTTTAGACCATCCATTTGTAGTATTACCAATTTAAGTTTCTTGTGTCAATCCATACTCATTTGATCCACCATCTCACATCAATTTCTTGTGTCAATTTTGTGTTGATGATGGGGGATACATCATGGACCTCCTTCGACAAGTCTATTCTTGTTGACTTCATAACATTATCTAGGAATTAGACTTAGAAACTAGTTAGTACCTTGGGATCTACATGCCTCAATGGAAAGCCTCCTCACTTCCAATAGTAGGTTTACATCATTGACCTTTGATCGGATGATTCCACAAATGTTCGACCTCAACTCATTTATTCACATTCCCTAGAATGTAGTAGGGTACCTTGGGAGTCATTTTCATCATTGGTGATTTCCCTCGCACTTGTTAACGAATTACATCAATGACTGGTAATAAAGTGATTTCTACCATGTTCGACATCAAATTATCTATTCAAATGGCTAGATTTGTGCCATATCAGGATCGGGACGAAGACCCTGGGTTGGGAATTCACTCTGTTATGTGCTTTACCTAGGCTGCGATGGATATTATTTGAGAATGTAAAATATTTCGATACAATGATCATGTTTGAAATATTACTAATATATATACTTTCACATAGATCCACATTATATTGATCTGTGGCTATGTTTTGTCATCTTGTAGCTCCACTGTGTATTTTTCATGGCTGCGATCAGTTCATCTCATGGAGGTATGGATCCACATTGTATCTCTGGTGGTCATATCTTTATTTAGTATTCTCATGGATCCACAATGTATTGGTTGACAACTATGCTTTGAGTCATCTTGTATTCCGAGCATAGGTATGCCTTCCTTGGAAATGGAACATATATTAATATTGTTTGATGATTGTTTACATCTTCTGCGAGGTTCTCCCACTCTAACACCCTTGCATTGAATAATTTGTAAATTGTTTCGGCCATCAATTTCTCTTTTGACCTCACACTTTAGGGGGCATCTGTTACACATCAAAATGTCACATTTTCATTTCGCAGACTAGTGTCACAAAGTGACGTATGCACCTCGATAAGTGTTGCATGAATTGTCACAAGTGTCGTATGCACATTCCCAAGTGTTTAATTCACTTTGTGAAGTGTATCCACCCCTTGAAACTGTTAAAATAGTTTTTCATGACCCGTAAGTCATATGGGAGGAGGAAACCCAGTAAAGTGTTTCGGCCATCAATTTCTCTTTTGACCTCACACTTTAGGGGGCATCTGTTACACATCAAAATGTCACATTTTCATTTCGCAGACTAGTGTCACAAAGTGACGTATGCACCTCGATAAGTGTTGCATGAATTGTCACAAGTGTCGTATGCACATTCCCAAGTGTTTAATTCACTTTGTGAAGTGTATCCACCCCTTGAAACTGTTAAAATAGTTTTTCATGACCCGTAAGTCATATGGGAGGAGGAAACCCATCATTTCTAGGTCAAAACACATATTTTCCTTGGAAAAGTCGACCTTTTTCTGAGCATTTATGAAGGGTGGTGCCTCCCTAGACATGATGGGGGAGTGATATGGTTCCCCCTCTTCCATGTTAGGGGAACTCTACTACTAGGGTGACACAATGTCTCTCACTGGGGGGGAGCACCATTCTTGTTGAGGGAAAAGTGGGATCTCCTCCAATTCATTCTATGGGCCAACTCTTTCATATTGGGTTGGTTGTGTTCGACCCTCATGCTTTGGATTCACCTTACGATATGATACAAACATCAAGGAGAATATCCTCAACCATATCCCTCATTTTTTCATGGTGGTTGTACCTCTCAAGCCTATATATTGAGGGATTTCCAAGGTGAAGGGTGAAGTAATCAACCATAGTATCATCATTTTGATCTTGGTAGATTCATGCAAGGGATGGATGAGGAGATATTGGAGAGGTTGTTGTTGTATCAATTGTGGTATGTAAGTATTCTCTTTGGTTTCTCATTTCAATATAGTTGTCTGATTTCCTTCAAGCTTGTGTATTCTTGCATGTTCTTGTCTATTGTTGCTTCAATCTTTGTTGATGAATTTGTTTGACCTAATCAACTAGAGTAGTATATAGTTGTTTTCTTTGCTTCCCATTGTAGATATCATGTTGCACTAGGGATTTTGAAGATCAAGCTCATGGATTGGAAGTAGCAAGGACAAACTTCAAAACAAGGTACATCATGTATTTTCTCCCTCTCTCTTTTTGATTGGTTAAAATAAGTCCACTTGTAGTGTTTATTTTTTGGTATAGGGGTCTGGTAATCCAAGGTAGGTTTCATATTTCCACAGACGAAACGTTCCTTAATAATGCACCAAACGAGCACAATTATCGAGTGAAGGTTCATATGTGGTGCAATTGTTAAGAACATAATCTCAACAAATGGGATGACAACGTTGGAGGAAAAGGACACAAGGAAACCAAGCTCTACACACATGTTACAAGATGACCAAATATGAACATGAGAAGAGAGAATGATAGAAGGAAGGCCCAATAGTAAGGTATAAAGCAAGTAAACCTAGTGCACGTGAGCAAGCAAAGAAGCGCATAACATCAATCGTCACAAGCGCCTCAAGGGATGAACTTTTAAGAAAATGATCTCAAAGGTCAGTAAGGAGGTCATGAAGTTGCACACGACTAAGGGGAGGCTCGATGTGAAAATTAACAAGGTGGCATGGAGCAAGGGCAATGGGAGGATGCCAAAGAGGAGCTATATTTGAGTAGAAGAGGGGATTAATGGATTGGGTACTAAGATTATCTAGGAGGAAGAGTGATTGAATAGTAGTACACATAGTCCAACATAGATAATATTGTTAAAAATATAAAAATTATAGAACCGACAGTTAGCACTAATGACAAGTCATAAAGCCACAACTGGGCCATAAATGGAAAAAGCCACAAAAAATCAAGATAGATTAGCAGGACGGGCCAGGATTTTGGGACAGATTCTGTAAGAGAAACTACATTAATACAACCGTATTTCATACCAATGGTGGACTGGGCACAACAATTAAGGTCGAATGAGACACACCTACTTGGCAGGAAATCATAAGAACCACATCAAGTCAAGAAAGGGACACTATTGTTGCATGCAAGAAAGAGAAGACAAAGAAGTGAACCAGAATGAAGGGGTGAAAAAAGATAAGATAAAAACAGCCAAATGATAGGTGACTAGAGGGAGATACTTCACAAATCCTAGACTTGGTCATAGATAAGGAATGACACCACCAAAACTAGGAGGGTCATCAACAATAATAAGGAAACAAGCAAAGAAACCAATGGGAATACCAGAGGTCAAAGAAGTGGTCGGAGTCCCACCTCCAGCACCACAAGACAATTTTTGTAGAGATTACCTACCTCCACATAAGAGCGATGAATCACAGGTCTAGATTCAAACCAATGGGAATTATCCACTATCGGTGGCACCAGTCTCAACTGGCATAAGTAGCAACAAAGAGTTACTGGGAAAAGATGCCAACCTAAAGTATATGGATCACGACATTATAGATGTGCATAAGCTCCCAGAGTTGGAAAGGGACCAATACCTATCTGCCACGACAGTCCAAGAAGAAAGATAAATTGTACTTGAGCCACATGAATGGGTGTTGGGGATAGACAGGGCAGAAATACTGAATGTTCTAGACATCCCACATTTTGGGTGAAGTACAGAAATCAATGCATGTGTGAAGATGCTGCTCATTTGTGTTCACTACGATAAACTCTAGCTTGACCACTTAGTAGAGATTAACACTACCCTTATTGTGAAAATTATAGGACTACCCCAAACATGTGAAGATCCAGGCTCATTATTCACCAAGGCAGGAGAATGAGCACTTTCAGAGGAAATGAAAGAAAAATTCAACACAGTAAGGAGAAAGAGGGGACTGGATGTCCAACATATCAATGATAAAAAATTAAGTTTTGCAACATAGGTACTGACATGCAATATACTACACAAATGTCACCGAGATGAAGTATCGACCGCAGTAATTGTCACTACGGATAAATGTGTAGAAGGGATCTAGATGAACTGGGTCAATTTTCTCAGGAACTAGTTTATACAAGATTGCATAGAGGCCTAGGAAAAGGGCACCGAGTTCCATTATTTGTGGTTTTAAATACTACTTTTATTAGTAGGATGGAGAGAACCAGCATATTACCAGCGAACATCAGGAAGTCACACCTTAGCTCGTAGGTATACCAACTTATGGCACACAAAACTAAAGAGGAGACAAACCAAGACAAAAAATATATTCTTTATCTACTTAGAGTATATCACGTGGATAGTGACACACACACACCACACATTCTATCATAAACAGTAGCACCATACGAAGGCATAACGTGGTTTAGAGTTGACATGCACCATATGTATGTACAAGCTGGGAAGGACCCAACACAACAATGAACACAAATGACCTACAGGGTGACAGTAGAGGAAGTGGGCCTACAAATTATAGACTGGTAAAAGGATATGAACAAGGGCACCCATGGCTAGGGTCAAACCCAGGAGGAGGAGAGGAAGAACCCAGAAGATAAGGCAGACCCATCAGACGAAGAGGAGGAATGAGAGAACAATTCTGGAGAGCTAGGGGATACACAAGTAAAATATCAACCAAATGGAACAGGGGTCACATGTGACACATCAATAGGCCCCAAGAAAGGAATGAAAATAAAGGACATGGGATAAACACAAGTAGGGAGATCATACAAGAAAACTGAGGCACAAAGACCACCATGTTCACTCTACCTATTAACCAAAGAAGACATGGAAATAATCGACCAAAAAATAAATGAAACCACAGAGGAGATTTAGGAGAAAGCAGCTAAGAATCAAGAATCACACCAAAAGGAGATGTAGGATCAACTAGTAGCACTCTAGTAGATGATGGACACAGAAATAAGTAGGACAAAACACACGTCAGAAGAATAAGTAGTCAAGGGATGGACCAAGAAATAGGAAGTAATACAAGAAAAACTAGGGGTAATCCAAAAGATCCTGGAGACAATGAAATTAACACATGTGCAAGGAATAAGCACAGGACAAATAGGTCCGACAGAAGTCACACAGACTATAGGTTTGGTTCAGGTGATAGCACCGCGCAGAGTGATCATAGTTCCAGTAGGGATAGATAAGTTACTCAATCTCAGAAGTCAAGAGAAGTTCATGGGAATAAGTCAGATGGACTTAGTCGTATCCTAGATGAGTACAAAAGTGTTACAGAGCTTACATATAGGTATTACGCATTCATGCAAATATTGTAGCCACAAAAATAGAAAAGGTGAAGGTCGAGAAAGAGGAACTGTACAAACAATACAACACTACAATACAAGAAAAGTGTGTTGTAGAACAACGAGTAGAACTTGCAGAAAAGGAAAAAAGAAAAGAAGATAGTGAGGTAGAGGAAGTTGAGAGGGAGAAGCTTGAAGTTGAAGATAAGGCCAAGAAATCCACATAAGGAAATATTGAAGAAAAAGAAAAAGTTGAGAAAGTTGAGCAGGAAAAGAATGAAGAAGAGGAAAATGACAAAGAAATAAGGAAGGAAAAAGAGGAAGCTGAGCAATTGGCACAGAAATTTAAAGCAACAGTACAACAATTATATAAGGAAGTACCAGAAGTATCAATGGTGGTAGAAGCAACGATACAAGAAAAAGTATGAAATATTAACGAGATCATTAAATGACTTTGAAGGAAGGACACAGAGATAGAGCCACGTGCAACACCAGGGAAACCACCAAAAGAAAGAGCGCAAAGGGAAAGGACTGCATAGGCAATGGTGGTGAAGATTAAAAGCCTAAAACAAGAGTTTATAAATATATGTGAAGAACACACACACATGTGGAAAGAGATGATGAACACACCATAGTTGCAGGCGCTAGATGAGAAAATAAGGGTTTCGCAAGAACAAGCAAGTTAGGCCATGAAGCATGCAAATACTCTCCCACCAACTGAAAGAATGTCGACACTTATGTTTGACATGAAACTATACCTTGTAGTGGAACAACTGAAGGAAGAACATAGAAATATCACACAGGATTTGCAACCATGACAAGACGAGGCCCTCGAGGTACTAGAGGAACTAGCTATTATGCAAACCAACATGACATTAGAAACATAGGACGTCGAGGAAAAATTAAATAGCTTGATAGTGTAGAAAATGGAAGAAATCATGAACAAGGAGGCTTGATTCATAGCAACAGTACATGAAGCAAAGGAGAGCCTCGAGAAATTCATTGAGGCATGGAAAACATGACATAATAGGCCTAAGTGGCTCGGGATGAGCCTCAGGTGAGTGTTGGGGGCCTATTGGGAAGGAAGATTGGATAGAGAAAAAATGAGAAGAGATGACACACAGAGAAAGTGCATGGGATCAAGAAGATCAAGGGGATCAAGAAAGAAGAGAGAACAAAGAGAGGAAAACAGGGAACATGAAGGAACAATATCCTTCAAAATATGGGAAAACCAATAGAGCATGAGCTGTATCCAGCTTATAATGATTTGTCACCAGCCGAGCATGAGTGGAAGCCAACTCATTATGAGATGGAAAGAAAACATAAGAAAAAGAGACTTGAATAAGAAAAAGATAATTTTAGAAGAGAAGAAGTTAAAAAACAAAGTTCATAAGTTCAGAGGAGAAGAATTTCAGGAGATAAGTTCAGAAGGAACAATAACAACAATTGCATAAACAATAGAGACAAAAGAGGAAGAGAAGCAATAGAAGATGAAACATAGAGTAATTCTAAGTAGGTGTTTTGATTGTAGGATGTTCTGTGTAAAAAATCCATGAATGTAAGCATAGGAATGTATATTGAACATCTATTGTGGCATAGAGCGCAACCAGAATGCCATAAATATAGTAAAGAAGAAAATATTTGTGGATGTAGCTCAGGAGGGGGTGAACTATAGTAACTATGTGTTGAATTATTCTTTGGAATGGTTAGTCATTTTTGTAATATGTTAATTCTTGTCTGTATGATGTTAATTCCTTCTTTTACCATGGATGAATGTTTATATTTACTGATAATGTTGAAATATTCATGCGTTGTAACGTTAATTGTATGTTTAACTACTAAATGATAAGAGTAGAGATTGATATGCATAAAGAATTAAGTAATGAGGTTGGGTTAGCTAGGATCTATTACGCAAAAGGATATTGTAGGTATGACACAACGCACCTCCCTTCTTTCCCTTACCATTGCAAAATATTGGTTCCTGCAATCCCCATAAATATATCATGGGTGAGACTTCGCCTGCTCACAGGTGATGCTAAAAGGGACGATATATGTAGGGTTTTGTTGGAATAATTACCTTGAACCCATGGTCTTGAACCTTCCTGTGTGCGCATGCCAATAGGATCCAACGAGGCAATCAAAATTAGTGTGATCCAACTTAGATGCCACATTAACTGCCACATTAGATCCACAAAAACAGAAAGGAAGAGGCCACGTGTCAAAATTCCAAGTTAGCGTGGTATATGAACAAGAGCTATAGGAAATGATGATGGAATAATCATGTTATTTCCACATCATTTTTGACATCAGCATCACATATTCTCATAGCTCGACTGTCACAGTGACAAGGATGCTAGTGGGGACGCCAGAGTGTCCCAGGGGTGACACATGTCAAATACTAATTGTTCCAGACAAGAGTGGGTGCAGTTCAATGTGGACATGCTACATCTTCATCTCAACCATTGATTTAGAATGATGAGTAAATATCCATCGTTCATTAGAGAGGCTCCAGTCGGAGTTACCTGTAGTCAATATACTCTGACGAATTAGGAATCTAATAGATAACAACAATCCTTGATCTAAATATTAGATCTCAGTTGTTCATCTGAGAAGAATTGATCAAAGTGGATTGAGTGACAACACTTCAAAAAAGGAGCTCCTAGGAACAATCTAAATTGTAGGTTGACATGTAGGCGATATGCAATCCTAGTCGTGGATCCACCGTGGTCCCGTTAGACCTACTCGCGAGTAGATAGAGAGACCAGAGATAATCGTCATGCATGTTGAAGGAGAAACACAATCATAGCCATTGATTTTAGATTCTTAGGATTGTTGGATTTGTCAGAGCTCGTGCCATCAGAGTAATATGGTCAAAGTGTAGTTATATTATGAAGTGGATAGGTTTTGACGAACATGACTCAGAGAGAAAATAATAGTCATTGATCTAAGATCATACGACTACTGACCAATGAGGACATATTGTGTTGAATGTACCCTGATGAGCCTGATATCAAGGACACAATCAACGAATGAGATAAAATGGAGATATGATTGGATGAATGTTAAGTGTCATGATGGTGTTGAGTGTTTTGGCATCCCGATGATCTCGATATTAAGGAAACACTCGACAGTTGAGATCAATCATGGATCTTATCGAATGGTGTCTAAGCATTGAGAACTAGTGAACACTATTGCGTTCAAAAGAAGGGATCCAAGACCAATTTTCATGGAGGAGTTTTCAAAGGATCTTTGCATCCCAGTTTTGAGAAAGAAACAAAGAGAGTTGGAGTCGACCCCATTAAAATGTGTATGTGGACAAATCCATGGAGGTAGGAATCTCTATAAATGATGATTTCCTAATCGAGAAAAGTGAAATGGGGTGTGAGAGAATTGAAAATTTTGGGTTTTGAGGCTTGTTAGAAAGGTCAGAAGTGATGAATATGGTCTGAGGTTTGAGCTTCTAGAATATGAAACATGTGGGAGAGATAAAAGAATAAAACTGATATTGACTTCCATGCTCAAATGAAGAGATCATTGGATATTAATTCAGGGTGGAAGGGTGGATCTAGGGAGAGGATTGAAGTCCTCATTGTAATTTGGTACTTACATTGAAGGCCAGTACCTTATTTATTATCAAGTGGGTTCTTGCAGTGCAGGATAACACCTGCATTTCTACAAGTTAGTGCTTGTAGCAAGGATTGGTGTCCTTGGAAGATTGTTGTTTGCAATTAACAAGTAGGTGTTTGTTATGACAGGTTGGTGCCTCCCTTCAGTTGGTTTTGAAGAACTTTGGAAGTTGGTACTTCCCATGAATGCTATCTTAATATAATATGAAAAGGATTTATGTGATTTTATGTTTCCACATAGAAATCATTGAGATCTATATATGAATTTATGTGATAATAAATGACTTGGTTATTGGTTAATGTTTACATGATGTGTTGATGTTTTAAAATTATAAAAATTGTTTATTATTGATTCACCCCCCCTCTCAATACTGTTGAATATTTTAACAATTGGAATCAAAGCAGGGTTCCTTCATAAATAGTGTAACCACTAGAAGGTAGATCCTAGTAGTTCACATGGATAAACAGGAGAGATCATCCTTAAGAAAATATCCATACTTTGATGGAACAAATTATGCCTTATGGAGGATCATAATTAGAGTGTATTTGTAGTCACTAGGATATGGTGTCTATTAAATAGTCAATAATGGTTATGAAACTCCATCAAATCCACTCTTTGATATAGGTGCAAATAACCTTAGTGACAACAATTCATAATCCATGAATGAAATTATGGAAGGATTATCAAAATCAGAATTCACCAAAGTTATCCATTGTAAATCAACAAAGACGATGTGGGATAAACTAAGGAACACTTATGAAGGAGATAATAAAGTCAATCAAGCAAAACTACAAACTCATAGGAGTCAATTTGAAAGCCTGAAAATGGATGAAGAAGAAAACAGTGTAGCATATCTTCTACACGGGGATGGAATTGTAAACATCATCAGAGGTTTGGGTGAAACAATTCAATTTTGAAAAAAGTAATCAGGTCACTACCTGTGAGATTCAATCCTAAGATATCAACTCTCGAAGATAGAAAATATTTGGACAAATTAAAAATGGATGAATTGCATGGAATTCTTACAGCTTATGAGATGCGAATAAGACAAGAAAAAAGATCTAAAAGAGAAGCATCATTCAAATCCTCAAATAAGACCAACAGAGGAAAATAAAGATCAAGTGATAGCTCCAAATATGAATATGATGCAGAGGAAAGAAACTTTGTAAGGATCCAGAGAAGAACTTGAAAATATAAAGGTAAGCTTCCTTTCAAAAAATTTAATTGTGGTGAAGTAGGACACTTAGCTTCCAAATTTCCTGATAACAAGAATAGGGAAAACAAAGATAAATATAATTTAAATCCCAATGAAAGAAGAAAGGGTAAAACTCAAAGGAAAAAATACTTTCATAAACAAAAGAAGAATATCTATTCCAAAGAGAACAACTACTCATATTCTGAAAGTGATGAAGAGATTGAAGAAGATGTTTTGTTCATGTCCTTAGAAACATATTCCAATTAAGATGAAGACAATGATGACATCCCAGAAACTAGAGAAAATGATGAAGTGGATGTTGATCTTGAAGAGAATTGCTCTGTTCTCTAGATGAAATAAAAAGGATTAGAGGAAAGAATATAGACAGTTGAAGGAATAATTGTCACACAATTCTGATCTAGTATCTCAATCAGAAGAACAAAAGAAAGTTGAAGAGGAATAAAATGTCAACTACAAAACAAGGAAGAAGATTGTGAAAAACTTAAAAAAAAATGTTTCCCTACAAAGGAAATTTATATAATTACAGCTGAGTTGAAAAAAAGTACATGATGTTATACAATATGCTTAATAACTAAACATTACCATTTGAAAAAATTGGACTTGGTTACAATCCCAACTCCACATTACAAAAAACCCAGGAAGAATCCAAGAAATATGTTGTGACCTTGAACAATCCCATCAAACATGATGAGAACTTCAATGAAGAAAACCATGACCAACAAAATCTTGTTTTCCTTCATAGGAAGAATGAATTCAGAAAGGTGATAATACCAATAAGACCTAATGTGAACATGCATGAATATATCTTTCTTGGTAACTCTTTTTCATGCAACAATTTTGGACATAAGGCATAAACTATAGAGCATATCCAAGGAATGATCAAAGAATAAATGGAGGTAAGTACAATGCTCCAAGAAATAATTATGTAACACCAAATTCAAAAATCATGTTAACAATAGAAATAAAAATTCATTTGCCCCATTGCTTAACTATGACCTTTAATGTTATAAATGAAATAATATTGGCCATAAAGCTCAAGATTGAAAAAGGTGGATACATGCCCCTATGGAAAAACATATTGTTGTCAACAATACCACCAAAATATGGAAAAAGAAAAAAGATAAGGGTTTTCATGAAGAATGTGATTTAGCGATGCATGTGCAAGACAAAGAAAGTTATTGGTACATAGACAATGGATGCTCAAAACATATGACCGGTGATCAAAACAAACTCCTTAATATAAATAAAGAGAAGGGAGGAAGTGTTTCATTTGGAGATAATAAATCTGCCAAGATAATTGGGAAAGGTAAAGTTAGCCTTGGAAGTCAGAATGCTAGAAAATGTTCTACTAGTTGAATATTTGAAGCAGGACTTTCTAAGTGTGAGCCAGATGTGTGACCATGACACACTCCTTTTTAACTCTAGGGACACACACTCCTTTTTAACTCCCAGGAATGCATAATAAGTAAAGAAGGCAGTGGAAGATTGGTAAAAACAACAATTAAAACTCCAAATAATGTATACATTCTAAATAAAATTGGAAGAGAAGTAAATTGTATGGGACATATAGATGAAAGTTGTTTATGGAATAATAGAATGGGACATTTAAGTTTTGACAACTTGGTTAAGGTCAATAACAACCATGCAATAAGAGGAATGCCAACAATCATCAAGCCCTCAAACCCAATTTGTAAACACTGTCAACATGGGAAGCAAACAAGAGTGAAATTTACAACCAAAGAAAATTCAACATCAAGACCATTAGAAATAATCCACACTGATCTCCGTGGGCAAACCAAATCACAAAGTATACAAGGTGATCATTACTTCATGTTTCTCATTGATGATTACACAAAAATGACTTTGGTATCCTTTTTCAAGCATAAATCATAATCCTTTGCGAAGTTTAAAGCATCCAAAGCATTGGTTTAAACTGAAATTAAAGATCATAGAATAAGAAGACACTTCTCATCTACAAGAAAACCTCAACAAAATGGAGCGGCTAAAAGGAAAAATAATATTGTATAAGAAATGGATGCTAAATCAAGTTAATTTGTCATATATATTTTGGAGGGATGTCGTCTACACAACTTTATACATTTTTAAGAGAGAAAAAATATGAGATAAATGTGACAAAAATACATATGAATTATGGAAAGGAAGACCAACAAAATCTCAAACACCTTAAGATTTTTGGAAGCAAATACTACATAAAGAGAGATGATGAAAACCTTGGAAATTTTGACTCTATATCTGATGAAGGTATTTTCCTTGGTTACTCCTCTCAAAGAAAAGATTACATATGTTACAATCTAAGATTATAAAAAAATGTTGAATGTGAAAATGTAAGAGTGGATGATGAAAATCCCGGAAGGATCAAGATGCAAACAAATGACCAGCGAACGATAACAAGTTGTGGTGAAGAAGAGGAAGAAAATGGGGAATATGCACAAGAAGAGGAAGTGGAATATCCTATACAAGACACAAAGACTCCTTCAAGATATATTCAAAAGAATCACACTAAAGAACTAATTATTGATAATAACAAAGAAGGTTTCTAAAAAAAGAAGAAAATTGGCAAGATCACCAGAACAAGAAAATATATCTTTGTCTAAAATAATTTATAGGAAGTCAACAAAGATAAGAATTGGGTAAATGCTATGAATGAATAATTAGATCAAATTTAGAAAAAAAAAAACTTGGGAGCTAGTTCCTAGACCAAAAGGAAAGAATGTAATTGGCACTAAGTGGGTCTTCAGGAATAAACTAAATGAGGATGGACAAGTAGTGAGAAATAAGGAAAGGTTGGTATGTAAAGGCTATGCTAGAGTTGAAGGTGTAGATTTTGATGAAACTTTTGCTCCAGTGGCTAGACTAGAAGCCATTAGAATGTTCATGGAATTTTCAAGCTACAAGAGTACCAAAGTTAGATGGATGTTAAATATGCATTTCTAAATGGAAATATGGATGACTAAGTATTCATTGAGCAACCTTCAAAAAATCAAGATTGTGTACAAACTAAAGAAATATGTCTATGGTATGAAGAAATAATCTAAAGCTTGGTACTCAAGGCTTGATAAGTACCTACAGTAACATTTACATCGAAGGAGAAAATGGAAATATGATTTTCATTGTGGTATATGTAGATGATATTATCTTTGGAAGAAACTGAGATGATCTCAGTCAAAGGTTTTCAAAGAACATGCAAAAATAATTTGTGATTTCCATGCTAAGTGAGTTGTCCTTCTTCTTAGGTTTGCAAATTTCTCATTCAAATAAAGGTATATTTATTTCTCGGACAAAATATATCAAGGAGAAGTTAAAGAAGTTCAATATGGAAGATTGCAACCTTGTCATTATTCCAATGATTGCAGGCTCCAAATTGAGTAAGGATGTTGGACTAGTGTTATGCAAGCTGTTGGATTGGTTGCGTTGCAAGATTTCAATTTTCACCAAATGAATCACATGGGATGGAAGTCAAACGAATTTTCAGATATCTGAAAGGCACAATGGATTTTGGACTGTGGTATTTGTTGAGGGGACCTTTTAGGCCCTATTTTTCATCATAAATATGTACATTAGATATTATCTTAAGTCTAATGTAAACCAAGTAATGCTATGCGTTGGAAGAAGGATGATAGACTCGGAGTTGCTAGTCGAAAGTAAAGTCGACTACACAATCATAATGCTCGAAATAATTGCTATAATGCTTGTTGTTTCTTGATCTACACTCCACCATCTTGAACATAAGGGGAAGGAAAGATACACTGCTAAGTAGCCACCTAGAGATATGTCGACCTAGAATGAGTCGACCGATGGAAATATTCTACAGTTGGTTTCTTCGACCGGTTGCTGAGATAACTAAGTCAATTGTTGTCATCCACAAAATGGAATTGACCAGACTTGGAGCTTTCAACCTCTGGAGTCCAATACGCAGATGGAGAAGCACATTGGAGCAAGGCAAAGGTTTATGACAGCTGGAGTATCTTGGGCACTTTAAAATGCCACGATGGGCCAATTCTATCGTTTCAAATCTCCTGTGATAGAAAAACAATCAATACCAGTTCGACATTATGATACAAGTGTAGAATTGTGGTGGGAATGTCGACCAGAGGTTATGGAAATAGACCAATTCTCACGCATGATACATGGGATTTTGTTCCCCAACGTCGAAAAATACACACAAAATGAAAAGAACACGCGAACAAGGTCGGAGGGACGTAATGAAAGATCTGTCCATGGACTTGTTATGGCGTAGACTCCATGAAATGGATATGTCATCCTTGTTCGAGCATCACAATGGAGTCTTGTAGGAATACCCTTACGTGAAGAAAAAATAGAAAAAATGATAATTGATCCTAATGCGTGGCGCCCGATTGAGAGGAAGACTCAATAGAGAAAACCCTAAACCTCTCGATGAGGATGAGATAGAGGTCCCAAGTGATTATATGATGGCAGCTTGTGTTATCTAAGAAAAAAAAAACTGATGGTTGGACATGGGAAATTGACTGAAAAAATGGTAGCTGGATTGTTAACCTACAGTAGCAGACTTATGACAAGATACAATCACTAATCTTTTCACAATGTCATGAATTTTCTAGGTATAGTGCTGTACAATCTCTACAGCATCAATGGCAAGGCCTTGGAATGAGGAGCCAGGTAATATATCAGGTGCACAGGAGACCAATGGTCCAACAAAGAAGATAAAATGATTAATGGTCGATTAAGTGAATAAAGAAACCAATGAAAACAATTCAATTCCTGCAACATTATATGCGTTAAAGGGGTCAAGTCCGTATAGAATGAGACGACCAACTGGAATAAATTCGACAAATGATTGATTGGACTACATGAGGATATGATCGATGAAAGGAAGTATGAGGTCTGTGAAGGGTCTATCCACCCAGTCGACGTGGTTGTTTGGGTGTTTGGCTCATGATTCGATGCACATATACAAATGAATTTTTTGTTTAGCATTGATGGTCTTGAGTATTTTATTCCAGTCATTAAAATATTATAAAAAATGTTGGAGTTTTAGATATAAATATAGTTAGAGGAAGGATATGTTCGAGTCGAATGAGCCTATACTCTAGTCAAGTTTGAGTCTTAGTCGAAAATGAATGTTGTAAAATTTGAGTTAATTGATTCAGATAAAGGGAGGGGTGGGTAAACGTGCGTCTTCTTTGAAGGAAGGTGATCCCCTCCACCATTTTAATATAGGTTGGTATTTAACCAACGAGAGGATATCAGTCTACAACACACAAGAACTTGTACTCTAGTCATAATTAGTCATCCTTCACGTAGTATCAGTTGTAAGAATTCATACATTTACAGACAACAACAAAAGTATATTAAAGAGCGGAAAGAAGACAAGATTGACGAGTAGTAGAGAAAAAGTTGAGAGAGCATCAATAATGAACATGTCGGTAGCGGTTAAGGGCATCCAAGAGAGACATAAATTAACAAACACACACATGAGAGATGAAAGGAAAAGATGATGATGGAAGAACTATTGGATTGACTCAACCCCATGGTGTAAAAGTTTCAGAATAGTTCCTAAGTTGGTGCGAGATGAGCCCATGACGAGTCACTCACCACTCTGAATACACTAGAGAGAAGTGTAACAATAGGATAAAGAGAACCATTTTTGGGTGGGAGAAATGCGCTACGAGACTCATTTACTACATAGACGTCTACCAAATTGAAGATGAAGGATAACGAGTAATAAGTCATTAGTTATTTGCAGTGTGGGAGAGATGTTGAGGGGACCTTTAGGCCCTAATTGTCATCATACATATGTATTTTAGACATTAGATATTATCCTAAGTCTAATGTAAACCAAGTAATGTTATGTGTAATAAAGGATAAATATACTTAACTAAGTATTAGTTGGACCCCAACTATCCTTCTTATGTTAAATACTCATTAATAAGGAACATAAACACGGTTGGATATCCTTCCCGAATACTTCTCCTTCTTTCTTGGGTTATGTGTCTGTCTTGATGTGTTTTCCAATGTAGTATCTCTTGCATGCTTTCCTCAATTGCCTGGACTACAACAATATCCAAAAGGAGAAGACTTTACTCTAACATCATATACTGATGCAGATTGGGCATGCGAAGAGCACAAGTGGATGACAATTCTTCTTGGGAAACTATTTGGTATCTTGGCTAAGAAGAAATAATCTTCAATCTCCTTATCCACAACAAAAGTAGAGCACATTGCAGCAGCATCTCGTTGCACATAAATTCTCTGGATGAAGCAAACACTGCAAGACATTAAGATAGAATACAAGAATCCAATTTCTATACTATGTGACAAAACCAATGCTATAAGCATTTCCAATAATCCAGTGATGCACTCAAAGAAAAAACATATACCAATCAAATATCATTTTATGAGGGAACAAGAAAATGATAAAATTGTCAAGTTGGAGTATGTTCCTACGAAGGAAAAAAATGAAAATATGTTTAACAAGCCTCTTCCTAAAGATGCATTTGAGTACCTCAAACAGAGACTAGTGGTTCAACAAATCCCTAAGTAAATGAACCCTTTTTCCTTTATGTCAAAGGGAGAGAGAAATAAAGAAATCCAGGGGGAGCAGAAAACATGAAATGAAATGAAAACTAGAGGACTCCAACAGCCTTTGTTTCAGAGTGATCTGTCAAAGTGTCCTACTCTGATTTCTCTCAGAAAAAACTCTGACACCTATACTTCGAAATGCAATCTGGACCATAGATATATCAGAGGCTCTACTGTAGCCATTGGATCTTTGATGATTTGTTTCAAGACATGAGAACGACGTTAGAGTGATGTGTTACAACAACCATGTGTAACACAACAATTGGACCATGTGTTACGAAGGCATTGGACCACATGTCATAAGTATATTGGGCCACGTACAATCAAAGCTCCAGCTCATAGTTTTGAACAGGGCCAGAAGTTGTGATGATGTTAGCATGAGGTCAGCTTCCATGTGAGTGCCACATGCAGCATGATGATTAATCCATGTGTCATCAGGTACAAAATGCAATGGCAACCATTGATCTATCAGAGTAGTTGCGCGAGAGAATTTGGACTGACAATTGAAGTGCTAGCCATCAAAGTGAAAATGATGAATGGGTTCTGACAAGGGACTCTGAATAAGTGTGATCTAGATTAGATGCCACATCAGATCCATGAAAGCAGAAAGGATGAGGCCACATGTCAAAATGACAAGGCATCATGGTGTATGAACAAGAGCCGAAGGAAGTGATGATGTCATAATCACGTTAGTTCACATCATCTATGACATTAGTATGATGTATTGTGACAAATCAACTATTAGAGTGACAGGGATGCTAATGTGAATGTCAAAGTGTCCTAGGGGTGACACGTGTCAACTGTTGATTGTACCAAACAAGAGTGGGTCCAGTTCGATTTGGACATCCTACATCTTCATCTCAGCCATTGATTTAGAATGATGAGTAAATATCCATCGTTCATCGGAGAGGCTCTAGTTAGAGTTACCTGTAGTTAATATACTCTGAAGACTTAGGACTCTGAGTGATGATAATAGTTTTTCATCTGAATAGTAGATCTCGGTCATTCATATGAGAAGCATTGCTTGGATTGGATTGAGTGGCAACACTGCGAAAAAGGAGCTCTGAGGAGCAATCTAGATCATAGTTCAACATCCAGGAAAGATGCAATCTCAGTCATAGATCCGTCGTGGTCCCACCTGACCTACTCACAAGTAGATAGAGAGGCCAAAGATAATTGTCATGCATGTTGAAGAAGAGACACAATCAAAGCCATTGATTTTAGATTTTGAGGATTATCAGATCCATCATATATCATTCCATCAGAGTAAGATGGTCGAAGTGTAGTTATATTATGAAGAGGATAGGTTCCGACGAGAAAGACTCTCAAAGAAAACAAAAATCATTGATATAAGATCAGACAGTTGTTGAGAAATGAGGACATAGTTTGTTGAATGTACCTCGATGAGGATGATATCAAGGACACAATTGATGGATGAGATCAAACGGAGAAATTATCAGACAATTGTTGAGCGTCATGATGGTGTTGAGTGCTTTGTCATCTCAATGATCTCGATATCAAGGAAACAATTGACGGTCGATATCAATCAGGGATCTGATTGAACAGTGGCTGAGCATTGAGAACCAGTGAACAATATTGCATTCAACAGAAGCGATCCAAGACCATATTTCATAGAGGAGGTTTCAAAGGATATTTGAAGCCTGATTTTGAGAAAGAAGCAAAGAGACTTGAAGACAACCCCATTAAACTGTGTATGTGGAAACATTTGTGGAGGTAGGAATCTCTATAAATGATGATTTCCTAATCGAGAAAAGTGAAATGGGGTGTGAGAGAATTGAA
>CBVK0102798174.1:0-12828 GCA_900067695.1 Picea abies
ATGACAACTGTACTTAAAGTTTAGCTAGCATTCCTACCAGTTATGATTGTAACTACTATGGCAGTTAGTTTGGGTAACGGTTTTATTCGTTCTAAAAATTATACTCTAATTGAATATTGTTATACTCTCTTTTATAATGTAAATTTTATTAGTATACAGTTTAAAAGAAAAATACCCTTTAATTTAATTCAATTTTAGTGTTTTACAATTTAATTAACTTTATTGTTTTATAATTTGTTTTACTTTTTATGTGAATTTTATGGTTCTACAATTTACAATTAAAAATTAAGGTGATTATGTAATTATTAAAAGTATTTATAGACTTCAATATGAATTATGGGTATTGTTGTCACATCTCTTGAGATTGTTTGTAATAAAGTTCTTTCCAATCAATTTTATAGTTTGGCAGGTCACATAACAGTGAAATTTGGATCTATAACTCCTTATAGATCAACATTCGTTTGTAAATATTAGCGATCTAATAAATCTAGCAATTCTATCTTATAATTGGGATAAGAACAATTTGTCTTAATATAGATTTTAGCGGGTATGGTCTTCATGTAATTTGTGTATTGTTTTAATAATTGTTTGGTGGGTATCATCTTAATATATAGTGATTATTGTCTTAACATAATTTGGATATCGCCTAATATGATTGAATATCATTTTAACATAATTGAGTATCGTTTTAATACAAATTGATTATCGCTCTAATACAAATTGGATATTGTTAACACAATTGGGGTATTGTTTAATATAATGGGGATTTTGTTTAATATAAATTCTAGTGGTGATTGTTCAAAATCTTAGGAGGTATTGTTTTACTAGAGATGTTTGAAAAAGAAATCATCTTAATGTAAATTAGTTCACTCCTTCGTCTTTCGCCTTCTTTCTTAAGCGATATGGTTCTGGGATGTTGACAAAGTCATCCCAGTTTGTGCTACCCATTGAGGGTGTCGATGTTTATTATAAGTAAGGGTTACAATTGGTTATGTAAACTTGATGTGCTTGGTTGCTTATAGTAAAGGTTCGAGCTACTTGTGTATTATTTTTGAGCTTCTAGGATGATTGTCCTTAGCTTGGTAGACTTGGTCTGTTGAGTCGGGCAGGACGTAGACACCTCCATGTTCCTCACAACAGTTGCCAGCCCTGAGACCTTAAATGGTTAAAATCGATGGGAACCTAGGATTGAGCGTTGCTTATGTGTGGTCCTAACCATTGCAGGGTAGGATGGATGGGTAGTCAGTCTTATTTTTAGTTGATTGATTGTCATTTAATGCATGCAGATACTTGATGTGCATCTTAGGTTGTCATGTTGTGTTGTCATTGTATGCGTCTTGTTCATCGTTGGGTGGCGACGCAGAGTCGAATGTGTTTATTACCCTTGTACACACGCGCACACATGGCATAAAAATAAAAATAAAAAATTGCACTTGTTATATAAGGATTGTCATCGTAACGAGGAGGATCGTTACAAGGTTGTACTCCTCTTTCTTGATATATGGAAGATTCTTCTTATGACCTTAGATGTATGCAATAGAAAACCCCAAAAAGTCTTCCAATAAACCCATATATACAAATATACTGACTCTTATATACAGATGTACAAAATTTTATATACAAATGTACTTGTCAAGCACACCATCTCATTTAAGAAAATAAATAGATATGTCCACACATATTTGTATCTAAATGGTTTGGAGTTTGTTTTCAATAGATATTCTACCTTCCTTTTAAAATAATGTGAACCCATAATTAGTTATAACTTTGCAAGATGAAATATATCAAAATAAAGATGGAAAGGTCAACAAAGAACATTAAAGAAATTCTATGTTAATATCAAATCATTTTATAAATAATCATTTGCTCGAGAATCCATTGATACATCACACCACAGATTCATAAAAACAAAATGACAGTTGAATAGTTATTTCTGGGAGAACTTAATAATAATATCTCAAATGTGACAAGTTTAACAAAGTATGAAACAAGAGGGATATAATGGCCTCAACAATATCCCGATGACAATTACATAAATTGAAATAAACTTTATTTTCTTTTTACAAGTCGATATTTTTCTCCTCTCGACTTGGAATACTATGAAAAATGATTGGAAGAATTTGGACAAAAAAATTGATAAGACCTAGATCTTATTGTTTCCAAACATACATGAAAAAAATGATGGAAAGAAGCAATTAGAAGGAGAGACGAGGCATAAATTTAAGAAGGTTGATTCAAAAAATATTGAAAAAGGAAAAACCCGCTTCCAACAAGAAACCACCACTGCAAAATCTCCACATTGTTGACCTTGAATATGGTTCTCCTCTTCTTTTATAATCTTCTCTTAATATTCTTGAAGATTATTTAGGTTTAGGTTTAGGGTTTTATTTTCCTCTTTGTGAACTTATTTATCCATGACACCAATTGGGACCCTCTTTTATAAGTTCATAAATTCATAAATTTATTTTAATAAACCATTTTTCAAAAATAATTAGCTTCTAGGCTAGAAATAATCGCAACTACATTTAAATTTGTATGGCATGATAATGATCATTTTAGTTATGTAAACCATTTGAAGTTTTTGTTCATGTCTCTATATTTCCAACGAGCTCTCATTTTCTCACTTTGTACATTAGGATCAAAATTTATGTCCTTATGAATATAGACTCTCAACAACTATTGATCTATTATCCACGTGAATCTTGGCCCTTGATTTGAAACTCTTCCCTATTTATCCCACATGCATTTTGGGAGGGCATTAAATGCATGTTTATAAAGAAAACAATATTTGATGTTATTTGTATCTGAAGTAGAGAGAGTCATGGAATCTTCCATAGTTTTTGCATAGTATAGCTTTTGGTTTACAACTCATCACCTAGTCATCATGCCAAGTCACTGCCTAGTAATCCATATCCAAAAAATATCATCCAAGTGTCACTTAGGGATAAGTCCACTTCACTTCCATGTGTCCCAATATGCCAAATGAAGTAGGAGGGGGATAAAAATTATAAAAATATGAGACAGTAATATGATAAAAATGCAGAGGTCAATGTGTGTGGAGAAATACAATGTGTATGGAGAAATAAAATGTGTGTGGAGAAACATGATGAAGTGTAGAATCTCCACACAAAGTAAGCAATCTACGCACAATTAAACTTGGAAAATAAACTAAGTGTTGAAATATACTGTGGACAAATATTTCATGTAAAAAGGTATCTAGTGTGTGGAGATAAATGTTATGTACAAAGGAGTGTGGAGAAACAATTTGGGGTGGAGAATCTCCACACAATATAAGTAATAAAAAATGACTAAGTGTTAAAGTGTTTATTGAAGTAAAATGTAAAAGGTAAAGTAAAAGTGATTGACTAAGTATGTAAAGTGAAGTAAGGAGTGCATAAGACAAGCCAATATGGAGAGATAGAAAATGGAAAAATCATCAAGTATGGAAATGAAAAATGGAAATGGAAATGAAAAATAGAAATGGACTGAGTATGAAATGTAAGGGGTATAATGTGTGAAATGCAGAGGACAAAATGAAGGTTTTGGAAGGATGGTACATGCAGAAGAATGATAGTGTTGGGTTCTCGGCATGGGATTTAACTTGTAAATTTGCTAAGTATGGAATAGTAGTATAGAAAGGATGTTGTAAATGACTAAGTGTGGGGGAATTTCAGAAGATGGAGAAAACTGACAATATCTTGTGCATATGACCTGTCCATAAAATTCTTAATGAAGATGAAACATAGGGCTATTCAATGAAAAGATGGACACAATAAATTTGCTTCTTTTTAGTAATTTTTTTTATTTTCTTCTCTTTTTTTTCAAAAGAGAAACCATCCCCATTGTCCTTGTCTGAAAAAGAACAATAACACTAAGACTGATTATGAAATCAGTGAAAACTTGGTTGGCATTCATGATCAATAGGTGAAGGTTATTTGGCACTTTCCAAATTTTAAAATTTTGATCTCCATTTTAAAGAAGCATATGTTCAAATATGCACCCCAATCATTTAGTTGATGGGTGTCAGGAAAACACACCAACATATGACTCCAACTTCGAGACAACAACCCTATGTGCATTTCTTAGAAAACGAGATGAATACCAACAAACTTACCCATTGGGATATGGATTCATCCCCAAGCCATTATCTCGATCGATAAAATTCTTATTAGCAAAAAAATTACTAAAAGAACAAAATTCTATACAGGAGAAAAAATTAAAAAAAAGCGTACCTCTCCTAACCTTTCCAGGGACCTAACCTTCCTAACCCCTCACGTAGGTAGAATAATATATTTTCTATGTAATAAAAGAAATATTAATAAGGCCTAGTAATAAGGAAGAATAAGTCAAATGTACGAAGACCTAATAGAAGCTTTCACTTCTAGAAGATCTTCCTCTAGAATGTTTTTTTGGGTAAATAGATTTAGTATAGATAAGAGTCGAGGGAATGAAAAGTTTTTGTCTTGAGAATTATTGTAATAGAGAGCTTCTCTTCCAGAGGCTTCCCCCTCGAAGAGGAAAATGAACATTGTTTCCTATCAATAAAGGTATTATTCTGGTGTTGTGGTTTCATCTATTATGTTGTTCTGTTGTTATTCTATGCAATATTTATATTTTTGGCTATTATAATAGATCTGGTACCTTAAAATAGGTATCAAAGCACTTTCCTTGGCAGAAAATTGTGGGTTAATTTTTTTTTTCAGGGTAGAGACATATTCTGACGTCTTAAAGCTACAAAGATCTTTAGTTCAACGCATAAATTTGTGGTTGGGGATGAATACACAATGGAACTACAAGTGGCACTCAAGTGCACATTGTTGGCCACCCTTATAACACCTGTTGGTACCCCTTTGAGTGGTAGTGCATTAGACAACAGATGTATATAGATCGACCTAGTTATCCTAAATCCCTTCGTAGATAAACCAATTGACTACCCGACTGCTATAGTTCCACCAAGAAAAACACTCGGGAAGATACTCTCTAGTAGATTGGTAGTCGGGTAGTACGACTAAGGGAACGTTCTATCCTCCTTAGTTGGTGCCCTGGGATATTGGGCCAAGTACTACTGTTCGACCCTGCACGTATATCAGAGAGCTATATCACATGGAAAACCCTTGTCTGTAGAAACCCTGAATACCCTAACTTTTGGGATGGAAACATAAACATAAACAAAAAAGATGTGTATTATTTCCATACAACTGTGCCTCCTTCATTTTGGTTTCAAAATTCCTACACATTTTTTCTTGTTAAACATTTGGCCATTTCGTCTCCTACATTCTGGTTGCGAAATTACTACACATTTTTTCTTGTTAAACTTTTGGCCATTTCATCACTACAATATTATTCATATCGGATTATAACTCTGCAGGAGTAAAAAAAAAATTATGAATCATGTCGACACCATTATTTGAGACCTATCCCATTGAAATCCTCTCTTCACCCTAATCATAGTCATACCTATCATTTTTCAACAATTTTTTTTTTTTTTCCGTGGACCCGACCCCTTCTAGAAACCCCTATTTGGCATCTATCCCATTGAATTCCTCTATGTGCACTAATCATATTGGTACCAGACACTAGTAACCCCTTTCTATATGGCCCCACTTTTCCCCCTGTCCCATCCCCATGGTCCACACTCTTAGACAAGATTGGGAACATCGTCTCATCGCATTGGCCAAAGATAATGACCAAACCTGAATTGATATTTATTCCATTAGTTACAGTATTAGTAACCTCAAATCCCATCTTTATCTACTCAAGTAACTTCCCATAACCATCACACAATTGACCACCACCTGTCAACAATTCCAAGATGCAGTGAACACTTTGACCGCCTTGTTTAATCCCACTCTAGATCCTTTCTCTTCTTCAACACATATAACTCTGAAGGTCCTGAATCCTCCCAATCCACCTCTTTTTCTTCCCACCATTTTTAGTGGGACCTGCATTGCCCTTGCATGGAGGTCACTCAAATGGAACACTATTTCTCTATTTACGAAATTACTGATGAGCTAGCAAAACTAAGGTACAATGTTCCCCATCTAGATCTAGAATGTTGGCAATGGAGAAAAAATGCCTGCCAAGGGTATGTGGCTTGGACACAATTTGTTGCAGAACTTTATGAACTCTTTGACACTGACACTCACCATTTAGGTGGATTGACAAACTTTAAACAATCTTTCACAGTGGAAGACTTTATAGCTGCTTTTGAGTGATTGGATTTCCTCATAGAGGGCATGTATGATTTATTTATTTATTTTTATTTTTTCTGAGAATTCTTTATCAGTGGTCTCAAGGATGAGATCCATGCCCATGTCCTCATGGATTTCCCTCAAATTTTGGTGGAATCTACTAAAAGAGCTAAGGAAGCACAACAGGTTGTCTCTTCCCAAACCAAAAAACCCTCCTTTATTCATTGTCCTAAACTATTCACTCCCACTCCTCCTTCCACTCCACTAACGATCCATAAATTTACTAGGGAAGAAATGGATGAACGACAACTCAAGGGCCTTTGTTATAATTGTGATGAAAAATATTTTCCTAGGCACAAGTGTAAGGAACAACAGATTTTTATGGCCATATCTAAGGATGTTTTTGAAGAAGATGTTGAGGCTCCCCCTGTGACCGAGTGACCTAAACCCACTGACATGACTCCAACTTCTGACCTTCTCGAAGTTGAACCAATCATTTCACTGAATGTTGTCATTGGCTTCTATGCTCCCCAAACCCTCAAGCTAATTGGTTACATTAAGCATTAGAAGGTCATCATTCTTGTTGACAGTTGAAGCACCCATAACTTTATTCATCGTTTCATTTCCCAAGAAACTAATTTCTATATATGAGTAGTCAATAAATTTTAAATCATGATTGCTAATGGCGGTTCCATGAAATGTGGGGGTCGTTGTGAAAATTTGCATCTCCAAATTGGTCACTACCACATGAAATCTCATATCTTTTCTATAGACATGGGTGGTTGTGACATTATGTTGGATGTTAAATGGCTAAGGACTCTAGGTCTCATTCTCATGGATTTTAAGGAATTATCCATGCAATTCAACCAGGAGTTCCAACAATATAAGTGCCAAGGAATCACAACAGGTTCCCCTGATATCATCAGTTCCATCGCACGGAAAAGATCCTCAAGAAAGGCCATTCTGGCATTATTTCACAACTCCATTCCATTCACACCAATAAGACACCCTATGTGTCGTTGGACCTCCAATCCATCCTCTCCAAACATCAAGCTATTTTTTCCATTCCCCAGGTCCTTCCTCCTTCTCATGGTGTTCATGATCATTCCATTCCCCTCGTCCTCGACAATCTTCCTCCTAATGTTTGTCCCTATCGTCATACCTTTTCCTAGATAAATGAAATCGAGAAAATTGTTCAAGAATTGCTCGCCATAGGAGTTATCCATCCTAGTACTAGCCCCTATTCTTCTCCTGTGGTCATGGTACTTAAGAAATAAGGTCATTGGTTCATGTTTCTTGACTTTCGTTCCCTAAAAAAACTCACCATCAAAGACAAATTTCCCATTCCTATCATTGATGATCTCTTGGATGAATTAAGTGGTGCCTAGTTCTTTACTAAACTTGATCTTCGTTCTGGCTACCACCATATCCGTATGAAAGAGGAAAACATTCCTAAGACTACATTTCAAACTCATGAGAGGAGAATCCTAATAAGATTGAAACTATTCAAGATTGGCCTCACCCCAAGACTCTAAAAATATTGCATGGTTTTCTGGGTTTAACAAGTTATTATCACAAGTTTGTTAATAATAATGGAAATCTTGCAGCACCTCTCACTGCTCTCTGTAAAAATAATTCTTTCACTTGGACTCTTTCTACTGATCAAGAATCTAAATCTTTGAAGTAGGCTATGTGCACCACTCATGTCCTGGCCCTTACTGATTTCACAAAGACCTTTTTCCTAGAATTTGATTCTTATGGGAGAGGAATTGGAGTAGTCCTTATGCAAGACGAACAACCTTTGTCCTTTACTATAAAACAATTGTTAAAGAGACATTTGGGCCAATAAATATATGAAAATGAAATGTTGGTTGTTCTACATGCAGTGGACCTCTGGCACCATTATCTATTGGGGCAACGCTTCCAAATTAAGATAGATAATCAAAGTCTCAAGTATTTTTTGGAGCAACGCCCTTCATCCTAGGAGAAACAAAAATGGGTGACTAAGCTCTCTGGATATGATTATGAGATCATTTACAAGAAAGGTAAAGAAAATGTGGTTGTTGACTCTCTTTCAATAAAATATGAAGATGAAGGGTCCCTTTTTTCCCTCTCCTTCATTGTACCAGATCGGCTCCAAGATATTTTTCAGGAATGGCTACAAGATCCCAGATTTTCTTGTTTGATCCAAAAATTGCAAGCCAATTCTCCAGTTCCCTAGGGTAATCTTGGCACAATCATGAGCTTCACTACAAAGTTTGTTTGTATTTTAGTAAACAATCACAACTTAAATCCACATTTCTCTATGAGCTTCATGCTACACCCACAACTAGGCACTCATGGTTATCCAAAACCTATGATCGGGTCAACAATTCTTTTTTTGGGATGGTATGAAATAGGATGTTCACACTTTTGTGGAAAAATGTGATGTTTGTCAATGAAACAAGGGAGAAACAATCAAATCCCTTGTCACACTACAACCACTTCCAATTCCTCCCATTATTTAGAGGGATATCTCTATGGATTTTATTGTTGGTTTACCTAAATCAAAAAATAAGTTAGTCGTCATGGTGGTAGTTGATCGTCTTTCCAAATATGCTCATTTCTAAGCTCTTCGAAACCCATTTAACGGATCCACTGTGACTCAATTTTTCGTGGATTATGTCTTCAAGATTCATGGCATACCTCATTCTATTGTTTTTTATCGAGATCCCACTTTCACCAGCAATTTTTGGCAAGAACAATTCAGGCTAAAAGGCACCCAATTCCATCTCAACATAGCCTATCATCCCCAGATTGATGGTTAAACTGAAGTTGTCAACAAGTGTTTGGAAACATATTTTAGGTGTTTTTCATCTCAAAGGAAAAATGAGTGGGATCAATGGTTACCACTAGGTGAATGTTGGTACAACACTTCTTTCCATACAACTACTCACATGAATCCCTTTGAAGCAATGTATGGAAAAAATACACCTTCAATTCTCTGATACATGTCAGGTGTCTCGAAGGTCGAGGCAGTTGAAAAAACTCTTATAGTTCGAGATGCTATTCTCCATACCCTCAAAGAAAATTTGGTCATGGCTCAAAATCATATGAAGAAACAAGAATATCAAGGTCACTCCGAATGTTAATTTGTTGAAGGAGACCAAGTGTTTCTTCGACTGCAACCTTATAAGAAAACCTCACTCAAAGCAAACCATTGTCAGAAACTAGGGTGAAAATTTTATGGTCCTTATCCAGTTCTCAAGCACATGGGATAGGTGGCCTATCAATTATCTTTTCCTAGTCATTCTAAGCTCCATCCTATTTTTCATGTCTCTTACTTAAAGAAGGTGATTGGAACTAAGTTACAAACTCAAACCAACCTTTCCGAGTTGGATGAAGAAGGTTCCATCTCATTGCAGCCACAAGCCATTTTGGACCATCATGAATGCCGTCTTTGTCAACGCACCATCAAGGAAGTGTTAGTCCAGTGGAAATATACAACTCCACCCAATACCACTCGGGAGCCAATTACCATTCTGCAACAATTTCCCCATCTCAAGCCTTGAGAAAAAGACCATTTTTCAGGGGGAGGCATGTTAGGGACCTAACCTCCCTAACCCCTCACGTAGGTAGAATAATATATTTCCATGTAATAAAGGAAAATATTAATAGATCTGGTACCTTACAAGAGAACTTCAATAACTCGATCATGAATGAGTTTTCTGATGAAGTTCATGTGTAGCTTGATGTGTTTGTAGTGCTAATGTTGAACTAGATCTTTGGCAAGCTTGATGGCACTTTGATTGTCGTACCAAAGACTAGCCAAATGCTGTTGCTGGAATCTAAACTCTGAAAGGATTTTTCAAAGCCACAAGGCTTCCTGACTTGCATTAACTATTGCTCGGTACTTTGCTTTTGCTGAAGAAAGAGTAATAGTCTATTGTTTATTACAAGCCCAAGTAATAGGTCTTGAACCAAGGATGAAAACATAACCTGTAGTAGACTTTCAATCATCAAGGTCACCATCCCAGTATGAATCAGTGAAACCAACCAATAAAGGAGTCCCCCATGAATTGTAATGTATCCCGAACTGAATTGTACCCCTGGCATACTGAAGTATTCTTTTAGTTGCTTTCCAATGGATTTCATGGGGTGTTTGCATATATTGGGCAACAAGAACAACAACAAAGGAAATATCAGGACATGTATGAGTCAAGTATAAGAGGTTACCAACTATACGAGTCAAGTATAAGAGGTTACCAACTAACTGACGGTACAAAGTGGCATCAACTTCGAGAGAAGTACATGTGGCAACAAGTTCAAATCCAAACTGGAAGGGAGAAGGGGCTTGTTTATGATATGCATGTGAAAGAGATAAAGAAGGTCACAAGAATACTTAGAATGGGAAAGAAAAAATCCTTCCTTGGTTTGCAAAACTTGGAAGCCAAGGAAATAGTGCAAAAAACATAATTTTGACATTTCAAATTTCTTATTAAGGTTGGTTTTCACATGGTTTAAACCTTTTGGGTCACTACCAGTGAGGATAAGGTCATCAACCTAAAGAAAAATTATTATGAGATGGCTTCCTACTTTCTTGGTATAAACATTAGGATCATAATGGCATCTAAAAAATCCGATGTCAAGAAGAAAGCTGTCCATTTTGGCATACCAAGCTTGAGGAGCTTTCCTAAGACCATAAGGAGATTTCTTAAGGTGTGATCCAAGAGGATCTAAGGAACGCTCACGGAGCTCCAAAAGGATCTGAAATGCTCACAGAGGTCTAGGAGGATCCATAAAAGATCAAAATTCAAGTATCCAAAATGCTCTCTAAAGAGATATCAATATGTAGAGCTCATCGTCATTTTTCCAACACGTAAACAACAAGTCAAACATAACTCGTATGCAAAAGTTATGAGCGGTCAAAGTTTGGTAAAAAGTAAAAGTCAAAGGGGGAAAAGGTGACACATGTCACCACTGGAAGGGTGACACATGGCATGACCGTATAATCGTATGACAATGATGTGGCCACACCCCTAAGATGCCACGTGGACTGACTGTACGCTGACTAAGAAATTTACGTGGAAAAGTCACAAGTTGACAAGTGGTAGATCCATACAGTCCAGGTGGAATAATCATATGGAGACATGTGGCAGAGATAAGCCAATGAGAGGCTTCCTTATGGCATCCTCCCATTGGCTATTATGGTTTATGTATATTAAATTTTTTGTATGGTAGTTGATGGGGATTGAACTCGTGACCTCCCTAACCTTATTTAAGTGTCTTACCAATACACCACATGATCATTATTAATGAGACTATGGGTTTTATTATATTTGAGTTTGCATAAATTTTTTTGGGGCGGAAAAAAGAGAACGAAAAGTGTCAGGTTGAAATCAACATTTTAGGTACCTGCAAATCATGAATCAAAGTGACACGTGGCAGCTTCTCAGCTCATGACACATCATCAAGTGACACAAGAGTTACGTCACTCCGGGAGTTTTACCACCAACACTCGCCCAAAGACCCGAAGTCTCAAATGCCGAAGACCTGAAGTGGACATGAGACATCCGATTTGAAAGATCACTTTGGGAGCATTCTTGTCCATTGATTTACTACAGTGGAAGGATAGTGTAAGTGGAAGCATTGACCAACAAAAAGCAGTCTCCACTATTTATGACTTACCGAGCAGGTGATCACTCCGGAGGAAAGAACGGGTTGAGACTTGAAATATCTGAAGTCTGGAGACCCGAAGGAGATATCATCCATCGATCTGATGATGGGTGAACTCTCAACCATTGATCAAGACACAATGGAAGGATATCGTAAGCATAATAGATGAAGTCACGAAGTAAAAGGTGGCCATACATCTCATTGTTTGATTAAGTCCTGGCCATTGGATTAAGAAATGGAGGATGACTGTATGGATTAACAATAATCATTGATCTCATTTCAATATGTAATGTGAACCGTTCAATCTATTCAGGAATTATGATTCGGAAGTTTCAAAAGGTTTGAAACCCAAAAGATCCAAAGGGCAAAGTGAAAAAGTTATTCCAATCGTCCATTTTAGGAGAATGAATCGTGGCCATTGAATTGATAGGTTCTAAAGCACTCGTTAAGCCCAGGCATATGTTCATCGCCAGTGATCACATGAAGGAAGGGGCTTAGAAGCCAAAGAATCCATAATTGATTGGCTGTAACTGATAGAGAAGATGAAGAGTTTTGACTGCCAGAGAAGCTAAGGAATATCAACATAACACTCACTGATGATGAACACATGGTGCGAACCATCAGAGAAGAAGAATAGTTGTCATGATGATCAGGTAGATGACTTGACGTGAGAAAACGATGCAGAACAAAGAAGTGAATGGGGTCTGGGAGTTAGCCATGCAGAAGTGAGGAAGAGATGTAGTGAACAATATGTAGGGTAGAACTGTGATGCAGTGAAGAGAATGCAGAGGCATAGCGCATAGAAGAGAGATGGCGCATAGAGCATAAAAGGAAGAGGAACATAAAGCTCAAGGACAGACATGCAGAAAGACACTAATGCAGGCATAACAGAGCAGTGTAGCATAACGATGATGAGACTAGTAAGCCATAGATAAATGTTGTATCACTGTGATAAATTTATGAAAAGAAAATATTTATATTT
>CBVK0102798226.1:0-14102 GCA_900067695.1 Picea abies
CTCCCAAATAATCAAACCATTGGCATCAATGACAACATGATCCAACATGTGTGAGATTCCCATGAACATGTTGAAAAGTAGAAATTGATTGAATATGACATCATGTGAGCCAGATACTAAGCTCAAGAAAAGAATTAGGCATTCAATTCATAACATGAAAATGAGAACTGTGAAATTATGAGATGGAAAGAAAGGGATCATGCTTCCTTGGAATCAATGCTAAATAGTCAATTGTTGGGGGCTCAAGTTGTGAAATGACATATACAATCACAAGTACAACTACAATACCTTTGCATAATCATGTGAAGACTGAGAATATGATAGTACCTTGAGATAGATAAAAATAACATGTTATAAAAACAACAATATGTACAAATCAAGTACTTAAACCTTCATCAACATGTATGTGCAATTAATGAAAATAAGATGAGGTGAATCAATCATTTAAATAGGAAGAAATATCAACAAATTATAAGCCATAATTCAAAGCATGATGTAACCGGTTTCATTGGGTGCTTGGATCTCATACCTGGATGATGACCCACTTGACATATCAAAGGGGTGTTATGTTCTTATTAATGGATTTACTGCTTGTAAACATGGAAGTTGTACATAGTTGAATATATTTTACTTTTCACTCATATTACATGTAAT
This sequence comes from Picea abies, assembly GCA_900067695.1. Classification (NCBI taxonomy): domain Eukaryota; kingdom Viridiplantae; phylum Streptophyta; class Pinopsida; order Pinales; family Pinaceae; genus Picea; species Picea abies. Next base: position 655 of record CBVK0102798226.1, read on the forward strand.
CTTCATCCTAGCTCATACAAAGGAAACTTGGTGTCTATGTGTTTTGTATTGAAATTAATTAATAAAAACTTTTTTATGTACATATTTGGAAGAAGCCTCATCATTGAGTTTAATGTAACCAACTAACGCATGAAATAAATACTACACAATGTAACTAACTAATGATGCAAGCGAAGTAAATGATTTGTACCTTGTCGGAAATGTGTTGTGGATCATGGAGGTGACCACCATTCAAACCTACATTTGTCAAAGACAATAATAGGTTAAATAACTGGATAATAACTAAATTGAGCTTGCATTTGAAAAAGATAATTAAACGTTATATGACTGAATAAAAATTAAACATGTATGAAGCTATAGAAATACTAAAGGGGAATACCTCATGAATGAGATCCTCTTGGTTTTGAGAATAATTTATTCTCTACTAAATAGGACCAACCACATGAAGGTGAAATCTCGTTTGGCCCCTCCCCCCTTGCATCACTCTCAATTCCCCATACCAAATCATGCATAACAAGTATCACAACAAGATTTAAAGGTAAATGAAAGAAAGAAGGTACATGCATACAAAACATATAAGGTTTAGGCACAACTAGCAAAACAAAAAATTGTACAATCAATAATTTATATTAATAAAATTTGTCTTGAAAATATGTACAATCACTTGTTTTTTTGTTTCTTCTCTTTGGTAAAATTCATGAGTAAACCATCATCACATTCGTCTTGATCCTAATCTTCAACTGTTGGACCATGTTCTTCTACTGGAAGGTGATGAGTCATCTCAAGCATTCTACTACTTCTAGTAGCAAGATGTGGGTGTTGATGCACTACAGGGGCATCCACTACAATAAAAAAAAATCATTAAAAGGACATGGTTAGTTATTATTCATAGAAGTGTTTCATTAGTACGAATATAATTACTATGTTTCTTAACTAGAGGAGTAAAGGACACCATTGGTTGGATTATCTTTAGTTCCTCTCCTCTTCGAGCATCCTCATCTACATGCTTTGCCATTGAAACAAGAAAAGTTATAAGTACACCATCTAAAGGAAATATTTATAATAATCATACTATACATTTTATTTTAAATACACTCATACTATGATGGGTTTGTGAACCACTAGTATCATGGGGTTAAATCAAACGTCAATATATTTGACAAGTAATCAACAACTACAATCTTTTCATTTTATTTACCAACTCATTTGAAGGGTCAGATTGTGTCTGTGATCCCTTCCTTTGTCGATTTTCCACCACAACTTGAAAGTTGAACTTGAAGCCGAGAATCAAGTATTCTTTGGTGGTGGCAGTGTTGAATGTATCCCCCTGCACCACATGGCATTAGATATGGATTTTTTCTTACTGGATGAAATTAGATAAAATTTGCATGATGATATGTGTAATATGAATAAATTACTTGGTACTTACAATTCGAGCTTTTAATCTCAAGTAACCACCTTGTCCAAGTTTTTGTTTCAAATGTTTTTATAGTGTTTCCTTGGTTTGTTTTTGACGTGTCTGGGAGCCTACAAAAATTTTCAAGTATGTTATAATATATCACGATTTTTTCAGAAGAACTAAACAAAATTCAGCTTATTCAATTCAAAATATCATATATTACCTTCCAGGGCTAGGTGGTGTCTTCCCTTCATTTCTCAATGCACTCTCCTTTATGTCCTCCTGCATATTATTCCATTCCCTGTTGGGAATAACTAGAGAAAAATAATAATTAGGGTTCGTTTTCAATTGAACCCTATATTGATCTCTAACATATTTAAAATATGTATCGACTCTTGAGTTGATTTCAAACTTGTTGAATAAATCACCAAACAGGCTAACCATATGGTCTATAAGATCCTTTTTCAAATATTTATTCTAGGAATTCCACCATCTGTGAATGTTGGGCCCAAAGATATCTAGATCCTTGTCATGCAAGGTCTTGTAAAAAATATTGTTTCTTGAAAAATGATATGATAATTAGATTAAAATAATATGAAATATGTAGGTTTCAATCAAATGGTAGGAACTATTTAACATACCTCGAGGTGATTTCAGACTTGTTGAATAAATCACCAAACAAGCTGACCATATGGTTTATAATATTATTTTTCAAATGTTTATTCTGGACATTCCATCGTGTGTGAATGGTGGGAACAAAAGTATCTAAATCCTTGTCATTAAAGGTATTGTAAAAAATATTGCTTCCTGAAAAATGATAAGCTGACCATATGGTTTATAATATTCTTTTTCAAATGTTTATTCTGGACATTCCATCGTGTGTGAATGGTGGGACCAAAAGTATCTAAATCCTTGTCATTAAAGGTATTGTAAAAAATATTGTTTCCTGAAAAATGATATGATAATCAGATCAAAATAATATGAAATATGCAGGTTTCAATCAAATGGTAGGAATTATTTAACATATTAAAAAATACTTAGGATTTGTTGTATCTTCAAGGGAACCAAGTTATCTTCCAAAAAATAGTTTATGGAGAGTGTTATTGATCTTTGAACATGTGTTTCCCCATGATAACAATGCTCTAGCTACAGAGAACCAATATCCTCATGAAATTCTCCATGTAGACCCTCACATGCATGATCTAGCGTGTGCACTGGGGGTGTCTCATGGGCCCCAAGAGTTTCAATACTCTGAGCCATAGACGGAGAGGCAAATAGCCTCTCAGGTATGTGGTTTTTTCTAGGATGTTGTGGGATTTGTGCATCACTTCCACTAGCAATGTCCCCATGACCAGGTTGTCCCATCGTATCTAAAAATGTCTTTAGAAAAAAAAGCGTTAGATCATTTCTCATATAACAATATCACACAAAATTTCATAAATCAATATATGTCAGAAATAATATTTTTTTTAAATTGCACTTACCCCAAAGTATTCTATATCCTATATTAAAATTTTCATCATTTCTCTTCCCTCCTCTGTAAGTGGCTTAGACCTAGCCAATTCAATGAAGTCCCTATTTTCCTTTCTGAAGGCCTTTCAAATTTTTTCCATCAGGTTGATGGAATCATATATTTCACCCGATACATCATCTTTCTCTGATGGTGTACTCATCTACATCAACAAATAAATATGTTAATTCAATTATTGGAAGAAAGAATTGATATGAAAATCATTGTTATACCTGCTACGAGCTAGTCGGTGCCTTCCCACGATCACCCTGCCACATTATAAGATGCGTGACAATTTAGAATGTTAGAAAATAATTTGAGAAGCATGAGCTATTAAAATGTATGTTACATATATAGAAAGGAAAAAAATAATTACAGGTTTGTTATATTGGTAGAACATATTTACCCCCATAATAGAAGTGCTTCCATTGATTCGATTCAAATCATAATCAACCAACAACTCTTCTACTCTAGCTATTGTTTTCACTACACATACGAATATTTCATTTCCTTCACACCCCTCAAATATACAATTGGGTTTATTTCTTGTTGTCTCGGGCCTTGTATTGTTAATAAGCCCTGTAATATTCCCCGGTGCCTTTGACCTTCCATCAATATACATTGTTGCTAATTTATTGTGATTGTTTTCTTTTAGTTGTATATAATTTGCAGCAACTGCATATCTCCCCATATTTGGCATATATTGAACCAACCTCAACCAATATCCATTGTTGTAGCATGGTATGACATACTCCATCAACTCAACAAGCCCTCCATATTTCACCTTTATGTCATCCATAGAGAATAGACCCAGATCGTGTATGGATGTCAGAGAAATGTGATAAATCCTCTCACTGACACAAAATTCAGTGTCCAACTCAGGAAGTTCATTGGGTACCCATCGTCTCACTAGATGTTTGTACCTGAAAGGAACCTCGATGTCACATATGCTCTCATCGTCATAAGAACATGAACCTCCTTCATCAAGAAACAATTCCATGTGGCTACGGAATTTTCTTTTGACCTTTTCACCTCTAGTTTATCTCACCCTATTAGATGTGTTGGATGTAACTCTTTTCCCCCTCCCTCCAGAAATTCCATCGCTTGGGGATGATATGTCTAATAGGTACCTATTTGATCATACCTACACTCCATTGAATGAGAAAACGTAGTTAGCAAAATGGGAGAATTTATGGACAAGGAATAATTTGATCCTATCCTTCTAATAAAAAATCTAGACGTTGTCATAATTTGACCCAATACATAATCTAACCCAATACATAATTCTGATTTTATTATTGTTCTAATGCTTCTTGGATGGCCTGAAATGGCCCATTTTTTGAATATAAAGGACCTTTGACTCCTATATGGATGCAAAAATGTAATGCAAGCAATTTATTTTTTGATATTTTGATATTTTTCTATTTTATGTTTTGTGTGTCTTGTTAATATGTAATCCATTGGAAAGGGTCTTAGATCCATACCAGTGTGCAACTGATTGGCTTCCAGTTGAGATGGAAATCAAAGTATAATTATCTTTCCTTATTCCCTTTGGACTAATCAAAATTCCTTATTTTCTCTCTATGTCGATCTTAATGGCTATAATGATTTGTGCTTACTGCCCTATTGGTCCATGATCTCTATTTAGAGGGTTTTAACCACATAAAAACATTGGTCTTATGATCACTATTAATGGCATGTCTCTTTTTATTACCATCATATTAGTTGTTTTATCAAAGGTTTCATCATGATTAATCCCTTCCTTTTATGCATATTCTTTTATGGCCAACCATGACTTATTGTTGTCTCTAAAAAGTTACATTATTTTTACCTAGTCCTATAGATCCACCTACAATTGATGCTATCTTTTCTTGAAGGTAATTAACTTAACTGCCAAAAGATGTTCATTACAACTTCATATTCAAAGTCATGGGATCATTCTAGACTTTGATTCCATGCACATCTTCAAAAATTTGATTTTGTGCACGTCTTCAAAACTAGTGAGTGGATGCCGCTAAGTATGGAAAAAGAAAAGGAAAATGAATAAGACAAGAAAACTATGGCTAGAAAAACCAACAAAATTTGTTGAAGTTGCTAAAATTGACAATGTCATTTTGTGCTCTAACAATAGGCACCATCTATGAAAACAACTTCCTTGTGGGGCAATTGAGAACCTCTAATTTTTAGGCATGTTTCTCCTAATACTTTCATTTCTTTGCTCATGGGATTTTCTCACTAAATATCTAGTAATATTATCATTGGGTTGAACTATTTTTACATCCATTTTCTTCTTGAAATGCATCTTCTTATACACAAACAAGAGGCATAATTTCAAATACCTAATTATTAATCATAAAATAATAAAATATGGAATCCAACAGATAGTGGAAAAATAATGTGCATATTCTCTTAACTAATGCTTGATCATGGGGATTAAACTTATTTTCCCCAAGCTAGTCAATTGTGGCACAATGTGTCTTTCAACAAAAGTAAAAAAATTAGGTGTTTTCCATTTGTAGGCATTTCTCGTTTTCTCCTTCAATATTATTCAAGTAGAAGGTATTGGGTCCAACTTTAGCATCAATATTGAAAAGTATAAGCCACAATCTATCAAACTTTCCATGTTTTTCATTCTTTTCCCTTCTCTTTTCCCAACAACAAGACCATATCATCTATCTAAAAATCCTTGTGCTTGGCCATTTTATCAAAATATATTTGATCCCACCTTAATACTCTATGAATGTTTGAAGGGATTTTCTTCTTTGTTCATCCAATTCAACCAACTAATTTATCCTTCCCTACATTGTCTCTAGGAAACTACTTCATTAAATTGTAAGTGGGTATCTTTAAATTTATTGGTAGACTAAGATTCATCCCATATGCCAGCTCAAAATGGATTTTCCATTTCTTCCTTGGTATTATATTATTCCATAATGCATATCTTAGCTTACTATCTTGACTTCTCTTCTTGTCCCCAGCTATCCTCTTAACAATTTTCAATACGTTTTTGTTGCTAGATTTTGCTACACCATTACCTTGGGGGTAATAGTTGGATGAAAATGAAAGGGTAATTCCATAATCAACACAAAAAATCACCAAATCAATGGATCTAAAATCTTAGGAATTTTTTGTCGTGATCTTCATTAGAGCACAAAATATAGAAATGATTTTGTCTTGATCAAATTCTATGATCACTTCCTTAATATCATGCCTGGTTGGGATAAATTCTACCCATGTTGTGAAGTAGTCAATGATTATTATAATCCATTTGAACCCGTTATTAGAGTTATCATGGAACCATTTAATGATATTCAATCCCATTGCTAGAAGGGGATTATGTTATGACTAGATGCAATTATATAGGGTTACCCTTTTTCCGAGCCAAATTTGTTTTACATGGCTTGCAAGATCTTATGAAAATTTAAACACTAGAAAGAATTTAGGCCAAAAGTAACACACCGATATCATTAATTTATGGGTTGTTTTCCTTGCTAAAAAATTTCCTCCATATAAACTTGCATGTAGTTCATTCATTATTTCCTTGGCCTCTATGTTGTCTGTACATTTGAGTCGCAAGTCCATCCTATTTTTTCCAACCCAATCTTCCTAGAATAAATCAAAACTTTGTTGGTTATATCCCTACAAATCTCCTCCTCTTACTAGGTAAATGGTTAGGAGCATTAATATTTTGCAAATAAAATATAATATCTTTATACAATTTATGTTGTTACAACTCTTTCAAAATTTTCAAATGTAGTTATGAGATTGGTAGACCTTTTGACGAAATAACATTTGCATTATTTTATGTCATCAATTATGCTAAGCCCACCCCATTAACCAATTTAGTTGGCTTAAGCTCCAGTCACATTCCTTTATTTTTGTAAATATGTTTTCCACTCTTTCCCATACATTCTTTCTAAGATAATATGTCTTTGACCACAAGGTTAGGTAGACATGTGGTAATTTTAGAATGCCCAACATAAGATTTGAAATTTTTTAATGACTACATGAAATCAAATCATTTCTTCTCCCATATGGTATATTTCAACTCATATCCTATTAATCCCTCACTAATGAAAGATATGGGTTGTTCTAAACCTTGGTATTTCCTTTGTACTAGGATGTCGAAAATGGTCTCTTTAGATGCAAAAGAGAATACTAGAAACTCTTTTGAACAAGGTGAGTTGTGGAGCAACAAGTCCCTGCCAAGAGCCAAGGAGGGAGGCTACCAATATCGAGGGAGGGAGGTGTGATAACTAAAGTTTAGCTCACACCATATCATAATATATCTTAATGAAATCAATTTGCAAGTTTTCTTAGTTTGCTCATGAGTCATAAGTTAGCGTACTTGTTTCCTGAAATCATTGCATTAATTCAAATCGGTTGGTAATTTTATAATGCTACATAATTAGAATTAGTGAATGCCATATCTACAACCATATTTGATAAAAAAAAACAGCTAGATCAACAATAGAAATTTTTAGGATGACACATCAATGTTGAGGGATGCACAAGGCAGAGTTTGTTATCCAATTCTATTCTAATTATAATGTTTGTTTAAAGGGGGGAAGTTTCTTGAACGCAAAGAAAAATGAAATAATCACATTGAAAAGAAGCTCATGTTAAAAAAATTAAGACTTAAAATATCAAAAAGCAATTATAGACATTTAATCTCGTTAACATTATTAACAAAATTTAACCTTTAAGATTAATAGTACGTGTCAATAAACAATACAGAAAAAGTGACACCTGCAAATCTATGGGGATACCCAAAATCCTTGATTAGAGACTTGTTGATCAGATCCCTCTTCTATGTTGGGAAAAGGCTCGAGCATGGAGCCACAAGGAGCTAAGGCAGAGGAACACATAGCAATCATAAGGGCGAAAGAAAACAACGAGAGTCTGTGGACTTCAGAGATTATGGTGGCATCTAAAGCCCTTCAAACTTCTCAGATGGTGTCAAAGGAAAAGGTAATCATTTAATCCTGTTGATTATAGAAGAAATCACAACAATGTGCACACAATCCCTATCTCTATATCTATATCAATATGACCACCGAGAAAGAATTATATTGTTTTTTCACTTGTAAACATGACTCAAACCGCATTATATCTATGCATGTATCTATATAACTGTGAATAAAATAGCATTATAGCTAGACGACATCTGGACAAGCTTGATTTAGTTTCTCATACTGCATTATATCTATGCATGTATCTATATAACTGTGAATAAAATATCATTATAGCTAGACGACATCTGGACAAGCTTGATTTAGTTTGGACTTGCAAGAGAAAGATATTGCTGACCTTCAGAATATGGCAGCCTCCTGGCTAAAGAATTAGAATATCTCGCACCCTGTCGATGAGGGTTGAAAGCAAGAGGGTTTGTGTAGTAGTTTCTATCCAAATTGGAGAATTCATCAAATAGTATGCACATCCATCCTTTGGGAATTGTATATCCTTTACATAGTAATAACACCATGAATTCTACTGTTAGAATTAGCTATGAAAAAATGTTGTAATCTTTTGAGTTGGAGAGTTTCAATGTTCCATACCTTACATTTGCACATCCTCAGTAGTTTTCCTCAAGAGTATGATTTTATTGCTCTTGTTTCTTTTATGGTGTCAAAGGAATATTGTTTTAAATGGGAACATACTAACCATGAGTTCTTGAATGATATGTGGATTTTGAGATAAATGCATAACCACCAAAGCCATCGTCTTTGGTGTAGTATGAAAGGCAGCAGTCATCAATCCCAAAATGAGTTCTGGTAACTCATATGTTCCAAATTCTAATTCTAATTTCTCATATTTTTATATGTTCCAAATTCTAATTCTAATTTCTCAAATTTTTATGGTGACAGATCCATGACAGAGATCCTTCCTGCTAGTCTCCCTATCGGTTGCATAAGAATGGAGAGCTCGTAGCCACCTACATACACAAAGAGAGCTCATAACTTCAAGACTGGTTGATGTGTAGATGGAATGGGGTTGGAACTGTTGTTGCATGGGAATCTTCCTCAATGGCTGGACACGAATTTTGCATGGTGTTGGACACGTAACAATGCATGGTGTTGTACATGGAATACACGGAACAAAGGATGTATATGATAATGCATATATGCGATAAACATTAACATATGCTAAGCTCAAAAACATTTAATGTTATGGATTAATGTTAACATGAAATCTATCATTAATCTAGTTCATCATAATTCTATGTAAATATGTCATCCCTTCCCTAAGTTTAATTGTCCCTAGCCTCGATATGAGGCCAAATAAGACCTCAAATTTTGTCATTGGTTAAAAAAAGTGTTGTAACTATTTAATAGGTTAAGTAAAAGTATCATATGGAATATGAAGTCAATACGGGTTAAAAATTTTGGGTTAAATGTTTCTATTTGCATGCAGGACTAATAAAAAATGCCAAGCTGGTTACAATAGTCCCTATTGCCTTTAGGCAAGGACTAATAATATGGGTTTACTAATATTAAGGTAGACATAATGGTGGTAAATGTATTTTTAATTTAATCTTCTTCATCCACCATAATTTGTGTCTACCTGAAAATCCATCAAGCATGGAAGTGATACCGACACTAGTTACCTTTTGCAACAAATGATCTACATTTGGTAATGGGTAATTATCCTTGAGAGATACCTAATTTAAGTTTGTGAAATCCATGAACAACCTAATTTCCTATTATTCTTTCTTAGTAGGATGAAATTTTCAACCCATGAGGAATGTTTGATAGGTTTAATTATCTTAATCTTAAGAATTTTCCATAACTTATAAATTCCTTCAATTTCATCCAATAGTGAGAGTGTTAAAAATATATTGTTATTGTTTAAGTGGTATTGATATTCAAATCTTCCTCTCCCTTTCCACATTGAAGATAGTCTTTAAAGCATATGTATGCATATTAAAATGGTGTTAAAATGATGGGTCCCTATGGGTGGAATCATTTGTACCCTACTTAAATTAACTTTCCTTGAGTGCTTAACAATCCATTGTGGAGAATATTGAAGAATCAAAACTAATACCATGCACCTCTCATCTTGCCATTGTAAAACATTTGTCAAAACTATCAGAAAGATAGTGAAAAAGTTGTGATTGCTTCCTTTTTTTGAACTTGACTTTATAACACCACATTATTATGGAACTCCTCATAATATAATACTAGCACATCCACAAGATTTGTGGATGGATAACGCCGATAGGCATGCAATTTAGGTCTACTAAAAATTAGGGTTAACGTAAAACGTTAAATTTAGGTTAGAGTTTTGTATTAAGAATTTTATTTATTTCTTTTAATATTTAAAACATAACTTTATAGTTTAGGTCTACCAAAAATTAGGGTTAAGGTTTTGGTCCAACAAAGCGTTCAATTTAGGTTAGGGTTTTGTATTAAAAATTTCATTTTTTTTTTTAACATTTAAAAAATAACGTTAGATTTACAATAATAATCTATAGAATAAAAATTAAAAATTAAAGGGCTCAAAGAATAACGAATCTGGTCCTGTAAGTGAAAAAATTTACTGAGACTTCATATGTATTCTCACATGCTATGAATCTAAAATGTTCAATTTTAACATCCACATATATTGTGGCTCAAGGGCAACCTGGCTTCGTCGTTGGTTATGAACAGGTACAACAAACTCACGAGAGTATGCCAAGAGCCGCTATGGTTATGAACAGGTACAACAAACTCACGAGAGTATGCCAAGAGCCGCTATGGAGACTTTTATTTAAAACTTTGTACGAGCATGATACAAAATTGATATGGACATGATACATTATATTAATACAATTCAAAAAATTGCATTCTACACCATAGCAAAGGATACAACGCACACCATCCAAAACTGCAAAAAACAACAATAGAAGACTCCAGCATCCAAAGCTATATTTCTAGAACAACCACGAATGTTAAGTTACTTAGATCTTTGTCTCATCTTCCTGCGCTTCCTTTTGAGCCTCCTCATTCGCTTCCTCTTCTTCCACTGTGATGATACAAAGCAATTTAAAAATACTATAAGAAAAAACGTATTTAGAAATAAAAAAAAAAGAACTGGATATATCCCTTACATAATGTAAATCACAATCAATCGCAGATTTACAAGCCATGGGATGGGAGAATAAATATGTCGGTTGCGGGCTTCTGATGGAACAAGAGACAACTATAGTCTACAATGCAGGCCTTTCAAGATTTGTTACAGTAGAGTCTGGGTAGATTTAGAATGCGGTCTGGGTATGTGTACCACTGCGTTAACTACCATGCATCTAACTATCACTGCCTTAACTGAAACGCATGCGCGAGGTAATGCTTGATATCCAAAAAAAACGTGGTCATTGTTCTTCAATTAATGTATATTCATGTGGATATGAAATTATTGGTATTGATGCATCCAACTACCACTTTCTAGTAACGCTTGATATCCTAAAAAAACTTGGCCACTGCTCTATATATTATGAAACGATAGTGGTTAAATCTGAAACGCCAAGGTAAGAAATACATTATTTTTTTATAAATGGTGGTTTTATAAATGTATTCTAAATGGTGGTTTCTTCACATGGTCCTCCATTGCCACGTGCATCCAAGTCCATGTACATATAAAAAGACAGTCCAAAATAACACCTTAGGACACCTGGTCCTTGGTTCTAACTAATGATTAATTGGCCCTTGTTTTATGGAAATTATTGTGGTAGTTGAAGGTTATCACTAGCACATCCACAAGATTTGTGGATGGATAACGCCGATAGGCATGCAATTTAGGTCTACTAAAAATTAGGGTTAATGTAAAACGTTAAATTTAGGTTAGAGTTTTGTATTAAGAAATTTATTTATTTATTTTAACATTTAAAACATAACTTTATAGTTTAGGTCTACCAAAAATTAGGGTTAAGGTTTTGGTCTAACAAAGCGTTCAATTTAGGTTAAGGTTTTGTATTAAAAATTTCATTTTTTTTTTTAACATTTAAAAAATAACGTTAGATTTACAATAATAATCTATAGAATAAAAATTAAAAATTAAAGTTCTCAAAGAATAACGAATCTGGTCCTGTAAGTGAAAAAAATTATTGAGACTTCATATGTATTCTCGCATGCTATGAATCTAAAATGTTCAATTTTAACATCCACATATATTGTGGCTCAAGGGAAACCTGGCTTAGTCGTTAGTTATGAACAGGTACAACAAACTCACGAGAGTATGCCAAGAGCCGCTATGGAGACTTTTATTTAAAACTTTGTACGAGCATGATACAAAATTGATATGGACATGATACATTATATTAATACAATTCAAAAAATTGCATTCTACACCATAGCAAAGGATACAACGCACACCATCCAAAACTGCAAAAAACAACAATAGAAGACTCCAGCATCCAAAGTTATATTTCTAGAACAACCACGAATGTTAAGTTACTTAAATCTCTGTCTCATCTTCATGCGCTTCCTTTTGAGCCTCCTCATTCGCTTCCTCTTCTTCCACTGTGATCATACAAAGCAATTTAAAAATACTATAAGAAAAAAGTATTTAGAAATAAAAAAACAAGAACTGGATATATCCCTTACATAATGTAAATCGCAATCAATCGCAGATTTACAGGCCATGGGATGGGAGAATAAATATGTCGGTTGCGGTCTTCTGATGGAACAAGAGACAACTACAGTCTACAATGTAGGCCTTCCAAGATTTGTTACAGTAGAGTCTGGGTAGATTTAGAATGCGGTCTGTGTATGTGTATCGTTGCGTTAACTACCATGCATCTAACTATCACTGACTTAACCGAAACACATGCACGAGGTAACGCTTGATATCCAAAAAAAACGTGGTCACTGCTCTTGAATTAATGTATATTCATGTGGATATGAAATTATTGGTATTGATGCGTCCAACTACCACTTTCTAGTAACGCTTGATATCCCTGAAAAAACTTGGCCACTGCTCTATATATTATGAAACGATAGTGGTTAAATCTGAAACGCCAAGGTAAGAAATACATTATTTTTTTATAAATGGTGGTTTTATAAATGTATTCTAAATGGTGGTTGCTTCACCTGGTCCTCCATTGCCACGTGCATCCACGTCCAGGTACATATAAAAAGACAGTCCAAAATAACACCTTAGGACACCTGGTCCTTCATCTCCACGCTCATCCACGTCCAGGTAAATATGAAACACCACTGCAAAATAACACGTTAGGGCACCTGGTCCTCCATTGCCACGCGCATCGAGTCTAGGTAAATATGAAATGTCAATGGAAAATAACACCTCTGATCCATACATCTATGGGAGATTGCCACACGCATCCAATCCATGTAAATATGAAATGCCAGAGTGATCCATACATCTATGGGAGAGATGGCCAAACCTAGCGGGCATGAAGAGATAAGTAAGGATATCCCACGTAAATTGATGTTGGGTAAATGTTAAAACTAAAGAGTAATTTTGTTTGGATTTACTAAATCATGATTCGTGACAATTAATAAGTTGATCTAGTAAATTCTTAATCATGTTTTGTAAAAGTGA
>CBVK0102798250.1:0-19424 GCA_900067695.1 Picea abies
GAGAGGACATCTTCTCCAAGCTTTTGAGAAAATAAAAGGGAAATTTCAAGGGTTTGTTGAACAAAAAATGAGCCAGCAATCTAAAGTGACAAGCTTTGAATATTGAGTATCTACCTTCACATGTAACTAACCTTGTGATGATGATGAGGGGGTTAACCAATTATGGCTTTATCCACTCCTTATCATACCCTTTTTCTCCTTCAATTCTCTCGACTTCAGTCTTAAACACCCTATTGTAACTTGAGCACAGAAATTGGTGGTTTTTGAACCATCTATCTCCCATTCTTGGGAGCTTTGTTGCAGCAGAAATGGACTATTTTGTGACTTCAAAGATAAGAGACCCTAATGCGTTGTCTTACCATCAAAACCAATTTCAAATTGCATAGAGAGATCATCATCATGGCCCTGCAAGCTAGACAGAAATGGCCCCCAGCCAGCATGCAAAAACACTTCTCTACACTGTGTGAATTCTAGAATGGAAAAAAAGTCTGCATAGGAGGAGGGTTTGTATCTCCTGGGCATTGTGACAGAGGTTAAATTCACCAAGAAAGGGCCAAATCAACCAAGCAATGACACAGATTTAGCAGAGGTCGAATGTGTTTTTGGACAGAGGACGGAATGGCAGAGGTTGGACGTGATTTCTTAACGTAGAGGAGAGAAATTGGAAAGGGAAAATGAGATAATAGCGTGCCCATCCTAATTTTGGATGCTCTTATGGTGGAGTATGTTGCCCACATGTGCGCACGAGCTTCCATGTGTGAAGAATTCGAATTCAAACGCTCAATTTGGAGCAATGTACTGGTGCATAATTTAGACCAATGTCCAAGTCTTTTGACTTGGACATTTGATCATAACCATATGATGCATCTTTTAATCAATGCCTGCAACCAATTTAATTGAATGTAATTGATTTCTGGTTACCTGGAATCTAGGACAGTTACTGGTGTGTATGACACTTCGTTCGACACTTCAAATGACATCTCATACAGTACCTCATTCAGTACCTCATACGGTACTTCATCCGGTATCCCTGTGTTAAGTGTATTTTCACCTCTTATAATGGATAGCCTGCAAATTTGAAGTGTTTTTGACAACCATAGTGGTTAATGAGTAGAGGAAGAATGCTCCATCCTCACCCAATCTTCTTGCATATGACATATAATGTCAAAACCTATAATGAATGGATTATAGCAAGCATAAAACATGTGTTGTCAAACCTATAATATGCATCTTGTAATGAACGATAAGCCAATAAAGAGTGGTATGTTAAATAACCAATAAAGAGTGGTTTGTTAAGTATGAGTTCAGTAACTTATAGCACATAGGAGTTAAGCAAAAAAAATAACATGACTATCAATGTAATAACCTGTATCATGGTAATAATATAAAAATTCTTGCAAAGACTCATTTCTTCAGGCAATGATCATTTGTCAGCTCATGAACCCCTACCCCACACTTAAGTATTGTGACACCTCACAATAAAAAGTATAGGAAACTAGTCAGTATCCCCCAATAGCCAAAGATTTACAGTATGTCAAGTGTAAAGATGAAATTTCACAGATTGGTCTGACGAGACAGTTAGGAGATGGCCCCACCTATAGGATAAGATATTCTATATATAGATAAGAAGAGGTAGGCAAGAGAGTTTCAAGATAGTCTTAAAGTTATTTCCCAATGGCAAGTGTATGGAGTTCATTAACCTTAGCTTAACCACACATACTTCATGTCAGCTTTGTCTGCAAGTAATGTCATACATCAGGACAAATTTAGATTTATTATTTATTTTGGTCAGATTATCATCCTCGCTAGGTAGAATGCCCCGCTGCCAGCAAGCCTGTTCAGTACTCTGGTGGGTTTACCTAGTCATACCACAGGCTGGTACCCGCTTAAACCCTCAGAGACTAGCCCTCCATCCTTTAATATTTTAGTATAGGGTTGCTTATGCAAGAAGATGGGGGAACAGCTCTGAAACAACTTTTTCTTTCTTTTTTTCTTTTTAATTGGGATGGTATTTATGTTAGAGGATGACTTTTTGTTATATTATTAGTTATTTTCCCGATGTAAGGGGTACTTAAGAGGATGTGTCCTATCTAAAGATATGATATAATCAAGCTATTTAGTGTGTAGTGGATGGTACCATTGAGAAAGAATAGAAAGGTATCTCTAGGCTCAACTTGCTTTCTTCTTTTGTAATTATTATGATGTTTCCATGACTAACTACTAATTAGACTTCCTTGTTACTCTTTGATAAAGACACTTGACTCACTTACTCAGGTTTCTTGGAAAAACTGTATGAGAGACCTCTAGGCTTGATAGTTATGGTATCACTTCCTTATACAATGGTGAAGAGTTTCAAGAGAAACTTCTTTAGAATGCCTTAAAAAATGAGAATGTTTGCAAACGGCTAACTACAGTAAGTCAATATTCATTTGATGCTTTAACAGACACAAAATTCAAGTATAACAATGTTTTGAAAAAAGATCTTTGAAACTGTGTACTCCCGGTGAAATAATCACTTACAGAAATATCTAGAATTGCCTTATTAACAAAATGAAAAAACTATTTACATATATACAATAGGAAACTCAGAAAATTTTTCAAGAACAAGGGGGGACTTCCCCATCTACTAAGGCCAATGCCTTGTAAGTTGACATGACCTATAGAAAATATTCTCTAGAAATGGGCTTATGATAAAATTTAAGTCAGTGTCCATTTACCACAAAGGAGACTTGTCCATCGTCAATTGTTTTAATTTTAACAACTCCATTGTCATATACAGTGTCTACCTCGTAAGGGCCCAACCATCAGGTGGTGAGTTTTCCTTCGAAGTTTTTGAATCAGGAATCAAACAACAGGGCCCAATCACAAGGCCGGAAGTGCTTCTTCTTAATAAACTTTTCATGCCACTTGCTCCTCTAGTTCTAGACTAATATCGTTTGTTGGATGGAATCTTGTCTGATTTCATCCAACTCATTTAGTTGTAGGGATCATTGCTTTTGAGCCTCATTCAGGTTCAATCCTAATTCTGCGGCAATACGGAAGGTCCTTACTTGGAATTCTATAGGTAAAAGTACTTGTTTCCCGTACACTAGCTCATAAGGGGTATGCCTAGTGGTATTTCTCCAGGTAGTCCAATATGCCCACAAAGCCTCTGGGAGCCTATCAGCCCAATCACAGTGATGTAACTGAACAGTATTGGTCAAGATGGCTTCCAGAACTTTGTTTGTGGATTCTACCTGACCATTGTCTTGCGGGTGGTATGGAGAAGATTTACGGTGTTTAATCCCATATTTCTCTATTAGCTCTTTCATCATCTTGGAAATAAATTGAGAGCCTTGGTCAGTAACAATTTCACAAGGGACACCGAAACAGGTAAATATGTCTTCATAGATAAATTCGACAATACACTTCTTTGTGGCCCTGAATAGGGATTTTGCCTTGACCCATTTGGTGACATAGTCCGTACAAACCAAAATATAGTTCTTCCTATGGGACATGGGTGAAATTGGTCCTACAAAGTCAAGGGGCCATTTTTCCAAGGGTTCTATCATAACTTGGGCCTACAAAGGCATTTCATCAGATGACATAGGTCTTCTTATTCTTTGGAAACTATCACAACTTCTCACATACTTGGCAACATCTTTGAAAATGCTAGGCCAATAGTAACCTGAATGTAATACCTTATATGATGTGTGTTTGGCAGAGAAATGGCCACCACATGGTCCAACATGACAACTTTGTAGTATATCAGGTATCTTGTCCTCTTGGAAACATCTAGGAATAATCAAATCAGGACCTGTGCAAAAAAGATCATGACCAACCCAAGAGTAATTAGCACTTTGTGTAATAATTTCCCGCTTTTCATGAGGTGATAAATGAGGTGGTAACTTCCTAGTGGCCAAATAGTTTTCCATATCTACAAACCATGGGGTATTGACAGAGAGGGAAAAGAGGTGCTTGTCTAGGAAACTATCATCTACAGGGATATCATCATCCTCATTTTTTATTCGGGAAAGAAATTCAGCTACTACATTATCCTTTCCAGGTCGGTCAAGCACAACAATATTAAATTCTTGCAATAACAAGAGCCACCTAGTCACTCGGCCATTAGTTATAGGTTTATTCATGAGGAATCTAATGGCAGAATGGTTGGTGTGTACAAATACTTCATAACATGTAATGTAATGACAAAATTTGTTAATAGCATGAACAATTGCCAAGAATTCCTTCTCGGTGACAGTGTAGTTCAACTCAACAGGGGACAAGTTCTTGCTTATAAAATAAATGGCATAGGATTGTTGGTCCTCTTTATGCCCTAATACCCCTCCAATTGCAGTGTCGAAGGCATCAGTGGATATATGAAATGGGAGAGTCCAATTGGTCCCTCTAAGAACTGGTGCCACAGACAACTTGGCTTTCAGGGTTTCAAAGGCAGTTTGGCACTGCTCAATCCAAACAAAATCAACATCTTTTATCAATAATCCAAACATAGGTGCAGCAATCTTTGTAAACTTTTCAATAAACCGTCGGTAATATCTGGCATGTCCAAGAAATCTTCTCACCTCTTTCTGAGTCTTTGGGGGTGGAAGTCTAATAATGACCTCAATCTTTGCAGGATCCACTTTTATTCCTTCAGATGAAACATGACGTCCTAGAACCACTCCTTCAGTTAACAAAATTTTGCATTTTTCATGACTTAGAGATAGGTTCATTTCCTGGCATTTGATGAGAAATTTTTCTAAGTTGTCTAAGGATT
The DNA here is from genome assembly GCA_900067695.1 of Picea abies. NCBI lineage: Eukaryota > Viridiplantae > Streptophyta > Pinopsida > Pinales > Pinaceae > Picea > Picea abies. The sequence goes on from CBVK0102798250.1 coordinate 4,757, forward strand.
CCTGGTAAGTGTTTCCATAGACTGTGAAGTCATCCATGTAAACCTCCATGTAATCATGAATAATATCGGAAAATATCCCTAATATTGCTCGTTGAAATGTGGCAGGAGAATTACACAATCCAAATGGTAAGACCCTATAGGCATAGGTGCCCCAAGGACAGGTAAAGGTAGTCTTGTCCTGGTCCTTGGGTACTATAAGAATCTGATTGTACCCATTGTACCCATCTAGAAAGGAGAAATACTTATTTCTATACAAGATATCTAGAACTTGGTCAATGAAAGGAAGAGGAAAGCAGTCATTCAGAGTGGCCTTATTGAGTTCTCTGAAATCAACACAGATTCTCCATTTCCCGGTCACTTTCTTTGGAACCACTACAAGTGGGGATACCCACTTACTATCGGATATGGGATAGATAAATATGACATTTATCAACTTCTAGATATCCCCCTTGACTATGTCTTTGAGTGTTGGGTTCATCCTTCTCTAGGGTTTCCTAACAGGTGTTACCTCCCCTTGGGTGTATATATGATGGATGCATGTGTCAGGGTGTATACCCTTCATGTCAGTGTATTCCCAGGAAAATGCTCCTGATTGTTCTTTAAGAATATCTACTAATTGTTTATGATGGTCTGTATCTGGACCAGAGTTTATATGTAAAAAATTCCCTGGACTAATCTCATAGGGCATAGTATAAGACATGGCAGACTCATCTATTTCGAAAATAAAATATGTCGCAAACAAAATGGATGGATCCAATTGTTCTTGAAATTTTTCCCCAAACATGTACTCAAATTGGGGAAAAGACTGTGGAAAGTCCACACATGTAATAGCATAAATGAATTGGTTTAGCACATTTTTTGTTGTGTGCTCCTGAAGTTCCCTTGCATGGTCACTTGGAAATATGGGTTCTTCCCAGTCTTCGTTCTCATATGGACATTCAAGCCACCATATATTCTCCATAATAGGTTGAGATGGAGGGTAAATGATGAGCTTTTGGATAGAGAGATCATTTGAGATGGTCATTTCTCCTTCTCTACAACCAATCAATGCATTAGTTGTGGCTAGCCAAGGTATTCCCAAAATAACGGGATGGCCTCTGGCAGGATCCTTTGAATGAATGACAAGAAAATCTACGGGGTACTCCCATGAGGCTAAAGTAACCATGACATCATCTAAAATCCCTTCAGGTATAACCCTAGTTTTATCTACTAATTCCAAAATGGTTGGGGTAAGCCGAAGAAGAGGTTGCAACTGTAATTGTTCCAAGGTAGTAGCGATCATAACATTGATAATTTCCCCTAGGTCTATGAGAGTGTTTCCTATGGAGACCTCATTAATGGTTATGGTCACTACGGGGTTTCCTGGATTCCCATACTTTGCTAGATTTGGTTTCTTTGATATGTACTTAGAGAGTCCTCCTACCAAATGTATTGTAGGAGGTGCCTTCTTCTTCCTACCTGGCTTCTTGATACACAATTCTGTGACTACCTTACTATAGATTGGAATGTCTTTAATGGCTTGAAGTAGGGGAATTTTGACACAAATATTTTTCAATTCATTCGAAATTTCAAATTCTGGTTGGGTGGTAGGTTTCTCGATTACTAATCGGTCTGGATAAGGAGGGACCTTTTTAATTTGTGAAGGTTCATTTTGGGGAATCTTGGGTTCTTGATTTTTTAGGATAATAACATATTCCCACCTAGTGTCATCCGTGGTTTGTTTGGTGATTTGTTCTTATTCTTCTTCCTTGATGACTACTGAAGGTCTCTATCGATCTAGAACTTTTCCCGATCTTAGTTGAATTTCCTGTAATGGAACAGGAGTAATAACATATGTCGGGAAGGCCTGCATCTCAACATTGTTAATAGGTTGAGGGGGCTTATTATTATGATTCGGCACTGGTTGTGCCGATAATAGTGTCGGTTTCAGGGATCTTGAATTTTGAAATTATAGTGGTTGTTGTGGGATAGGAGGTAAAGGTGGTGGAACAAAACCTGGAAAAAGTTGCAGAGTGTTCGATGAGAATTGAGGATAAGGATAGTTGTACATAGGGATAGGTGGAGCTTGAGGGTTTCCTTGGTTGTGTCCTCCCCTCCATCCTTGAATCCAAGGATGTTGGTACTGAGTAGACCATTTTTTCCAACCTGGTGAGTTCCACTCTTGTTGTTGATAATAGGGTGGAACTTGAGACTATAGATCCGGGCATGTGGGTTGATTCCTAGGCTGACATGGCCTCCTAGGTGCATAAGAAGACTCCCCAGGATCTCCACTCCTATAGATGGCTAATAAACCGAGAAATGATGGACATTGTTTAGTCACATGGTCTTCTGTACAGAAGCCACAAACTGAAATGTTATCTAATGGGAACTCCCTTGAAGAATGCTTCCTCCTGCACCTTGGGCAATATATGCTCATTGCTACATTTTCCTCCTCCTGTTTTTTTTTTAGTTTAAGGGTATCCAACTGGGAACCTATTGTGCTTAAGATTTTAGTCTTAAATTTTTCTAAAAGGTTCCCTATCTTTTCTCTTGTGATACCACCTGAACTAACTGGTTTTAAGCTTCTATTGTAAGGGTCCCAAACATTCTTCCCTGTTTTGGCTCTACTCCTTGAGTAATTTTTACATGTTTCACATATTTCAGCAAATGGTTTATGAGAGATGTCACCTGATGCCATCAAGTTAAGCATCTCTAAATATTCTTCTGAAATTCCCTTAAGGAAAATAGCCCTAACTACATCCTCTAGGAGGTCATGGTATTTTGACTTCTGGGGGATATAACCAAATCTTTCCATATAGTCTTCAAGGGTCTCATCTTCTAACTGTTGGACTTTAAAGATGTCATTACGAGACTCTTTGGTCTTGCAGTAGTCTTGGTACTTCTTGAGAAATATGTCTTTCATGGCTTCCCAACACCTAATACTGGATTCTCCCAACCCCATGAACCATCTTAGTGCAGAGTCTTTGAGGGTGGCAGGAAATAGCTTTAATTTCTGGGCATCTTGCACATAGTTGTAGCTCCTGCACAAGATGTCAAATTCAAATAGGAAGGTGTCTGTATCTTCACTGTTTTTACCATAAAAGGTAGGCAGTGCTAAGAGGGGAATATTCTTCATGTTGACATTTGGAGTGGTGTCTAAAATCGAAAACCCAAAGGTAGTTTTGGTTTGGTTTCCAGTTTCTTCTTCCTCCCCGTGTCTTACATTGTTATGGTCCTCCTAATCACCCATATTGGCCTGGTTTCTAAAAAGAGAGTACCTAGGTGGTTTTATCTTTGAAGAGAACAAGGTTTCCCTTTGATGAAAAGGTCTTCCTACTGATTGGATGTCTAGGACTCTACTCGATCTGGTTGAGATTATTGGTGCCAAATTTTTTGTGTCAATTTGAGAGATGATTACATTGGTTAAACTACCAAACAAAAGATTCACTTATTCAGGGTCTATGATGTCCTTAAAATTAGGGTCCCTGGTGGTGGTGTAAAAGAAAAGGTTGTATTGTTTAGTTATGTGGAAGACTCAAGTGGTCTTGCCTCCTGTCCTAATATGATTGATGCTTCAATTTCTTGTTCTATAGTGCTCCCTATGTTAGTCCCTTCAGAGACTATTTTAGCTCTTTGAGTCGAGTGAGCTTCTATTTTTCAGTATCGGTCTGTGGATTTTATAAGAGGAACGTTCCTTCCCCAAAAGAGATCGGAAGGAACCTTGGTTGAAAGGTCTAATTTTGATTTAATGTATCTACCTTGTGGGTCTCTAGGCCTATTCATGAAAGAAAGCAAAAACAAAAGAAAAATCTACCATTTAGTTTCTAGGTCTATTCATGAAAAATAAAAACAAAAAGAAAAATTACTACCATTGGGTTTGGGGGAACCTGCTATAGCAGATGCGTAGGTTCTTACCTCTCATATTAAAGTTCCCCCGCCACCAAACTAATGCTAAGGTCTAGAAATGATCTAATTCCTAACTACTTCTTACCTTGAGACAACTCCCTGGCAACGACGCCAAAAATGATGGGTGTTCTATATGTACTAAAAAGGCACTTAAAAACCCTTAATTAAATTGTCAACCCGAGGTAAGTAAACTTAGAGTTGTAGAAAAATATATGCCAAAGGTAAAAGGTTGGTAGGAGTATAATCTAACTAATGAAAGTGGTTATCTAAGGCTAATCTACTCAAGCAAACCTATCTAATGAGCAAACCCTACTAAGCAACTTGAAACTAGGTAACCTAAGTACTTTTGGGCCAAGGATCGATGGATAGTTCCTAAGAAAGAAAATGAAAACTCTATGTAAAGAAAACAATAAGCAAAATCAAACTACCAAGCATAATAAGAAAATGACAAAAGCAAACTTCTTTAACTTGCCAACCTACATTTAATGAGAAACTACCCTATGAAAGCAAATAAATAAGCAAGTAAGCAAAAGCACCTATCTAACCTATTAAAGAAAATAGACAAGTAAGAAAAGACACCTAACTAACCTACTAAAGCAAAAGACAAGTAAGCAAAGGCACCTAACTAACCTACGAAAGTAAAAGACATGTAAGCAAAGGAAACTAACTACTACAAGCAAAAACTTCTCATTGAACAACTATCTAGCCTAAGAGGCAAGTGGACTAAATGCCTAATGCAAAACTATTTCTCTTGCATAAAAGGAAATCTAAATGCTCAATGTAATGCATGAAAGGAAATCTATTCTATTGAAAGCAAGAAAGGCTACCAACTAAACTTATGAAAACAAGAAACTATCTCTTCTAATCTATGAAAGCAAGAAACTATCTTTAATCTATGAAACACTCAAATGTAATGTTGGTGGTTGTGTGAATGCCTTCGGTGGTGACGGATGATATCTTTATGACACTTGACAACAAAGGACAATTCCAACGGTATAAACTCAACACTAATCTCAATGGAAAAATGAAAGGTATGGATTAAACAATCTAAGGAGAATTTAGCCATGACAAATATAGTGTTAAATACCCTGCATATTCATGTATGAACCATCAACAACATAACGAGGTTATTATTCCAATTCTACACTATGTAAGCAAACTAGATTCATTCCTTAACTAAGAAATTCAATTGCACTTTAATTCTAAGAAAGGAAATTGTGTGAAATAAAACTATACTATGTCTATTTTAATCATTCAAACTATGATAAGAAAATGAATTGAAAACAGAAAATATTAAAATTGACAATTACATTAACTAATAACTAAGTAAATGAAATCTATGTAAAACTAAGATAAGAAACTATAAAAACTGGAAGTAAATCTATCCATCCATCAATCTTTGTCAAAAGAAACACAAATTAAAACTATGTTCTATTCTAATTAAAAAAATTGTTCTAAACTTGACTGTAAAATTGTAAAAGAAAGCACAATTTAACATCTAATTGTATGCGGGGTTAGTATAGTGAGAGAGAGAATTTCTAATTGCACATAGGGTTAGTATAGAGAGAGAGAGAGAGAGAGAGAGAGAGAGAGAGAGAGAGACTTTCAAGCCTTTTCTAATCTACGAGATTAATGCATGTTAACATATATCATCATCTAATCCTGCAAAACAATTAAAACAATTAAGCTACAACAAACTAGTTAGCACAATAAAAATATACATGTACAGAAAATAAAGAGAGAGCGATTTAAATTAGGAAATGAAAAATAAACATGAAGAAAGTTACCAGACTACTGGTGGTCCCCCCAACAAGTCATGGTCACTCTCTAAAAGCACACCACGAACTCAGTAGGCCAAATTCACCATAAAAATCCAAAAACGTAGTTCTTGCATAATTATGGCAATGTAAAAACTCAAAAACAGAGAAAAACAAGTTTGTCTCCAATACAATGGTTCTTCTACTTGGTTAACTATCTAATGACCATCCTAGCAGTATTTATAAGCTTACAACCCAAGTGGTTGACCACAGGAGGGTCGAACCACCTCTAAATTCGGCAAAATACAATAAATGATGGCATAACTAACAAAACAAAGAAAACCAATAATCACCATCTTTAGACAACTGAAACTGAGTTGTCTTGAGCTTAGTAGCTGGAGGGGGCAATCATGAAGAAAACCCATGTGCCCGATTTGTCCATCATTGGCTTCCAATGCCATAACCGCCAACTCGCCTTGCATTTTTGTGCAATATTGGGTGTTGGAACGAGTGTCATATCAGGTATCGGAACAAGTGTTGGAACGAGTGTCGGTTCAAGTGTCAGAACTAGAAACATGGTGTGTTTTGCCCTGTAACAGCAGAAAAACATGAATTAACTCTTGGAAATCATAGAACATGATGAATTAAACTAGATTTAATCATTAAACATGAATTACACGTACCTTATGGCGATCATATCGATTACCATAAAATTCTTCAAAAATATCCTTCAAAACGTGCAAAACATATATGTACATGCGGAAAAAATGTATAACAACCATCATAAAAATGATCATATCTCGGGCCCAATAGTTTCCCCTACCACCCATCACTCATAGTGTTTCCACTACCATTCATCACCCATATTGTAGTTATGTCTAATTATTTCTACCACCGTGGACATTTGAATCAATAGTTGACATTGGCTTACATGCCAGCATTTTTAATTATATGTGAGATTTTTTAAGAGAGAAAATGTCATATGTTTGTCTTATTGCAAAGAGCTTTTCACCATTTAAAAAATCAATGTCCTCTCCAACAATTCCATCCTACAAAAAAGAAACAAAAAATTTTCATTTGCAAGACTTTGAGCCTCTCCAAGGGAGAACACAAGGGAGAATGGGAGAGTTGAAGTTGTGAAATGCCACACCCACTCGGCCATCGAAATCTCCAGAAAAAAAAAAAAAAAAAAAAAAAAAAAAAAAAAAAAAAAAAAAAAAACCACGACCCTTGAGACCCTTGTCCTTAATTCCTCACGGAATTTAATCTCATTGAGTAATCCAACATGTCCACCAATCCTAGAGATGTTATTCATTGTTAATATCCCTATGTGTTTAGGTGTACTTGTGTTATTTTAGTCCTTATCCTTTGATTCATTATTGTTTTATTGGCCCCTAGTTGTTGGAAATTCTCAATTAATAAAGTTTATAAGTATAATTGTGTAACTTGGAAGTAGAACCTAATGTCGTTAAATAAAATAGAGTTATAGTAGAATTTATTAATCAACCATGTATATACTAGTGGCTAGACTAATTATTGAAGAATTTGTGAATATTATGGATAGCAAGTAAATAAATAAATGATGGACCTTTTTATTTTTTCATATAAAGCATGTAATTATTAATAAATTATGTTTAATGGTTAATTTTTATTATGTATTTTGTACAAATAAATACTATGAATGTATATTGGGTTTATCCATGTCAAGAAAAATAGCATTGTTGATGTAGAATGCTCGTACCTTTAGGTAGTTTAGAATAATTGTAGGAATAAGAAGACCAAGATACTAGTTGAAGATACAAGGAAACCCATTGTGCTCAAGTAAAGAATTTTGTTAATTCCATAACCCATCACTCATTTGTAAGTCGAAGAGTTGTTGGTTACCTCCCAAGTAATAGGGCATGTGCAATACATGCATAAATTAAATAGGCTGGAACCAACATTGAGAAGTTATCAAAACACAGATTACCTTTGGGAATTCATCTCTAGGGTTTGGTTAATGTTTATGAGACTACTATATATACCATGATTTAATGATGTGTGTCCTTGTCCCATATGAATCTAGGTGAAATTACGACTCCATAGTGACGTTAACCATGCACATTGCACTCAAAGCACAAATCCATTACTTGGGACTTATGGACTTTTCATGTTGACACTATAGGAAGATTGGGTATGGCCACCTCCAGTTCCAGGCCCCGGAGTTAGAATATGAGGAGTCGTTAAGCTCATGTTCCTCTCAATGATCCTCTAATCCATAAAGAGTTAGCATGATAAGTGTGGTTTTTAAAGAGTCGGGTGCATGGACAATCTTCATATCTTTGGGAAATCAAAGGAATGTTTGAATCCATAAGGTGAAAGTCAAATAATTGTGGAAAGACACCCTCAATGGAATGAGAACCCTAACCAATAAGAAAAGTGTCGTAAGTTGGGATATCACTTGAGAAAGAAAAAGGTGTTGGAGAATCAAGGAATTAGGTAGATCAAGAGCTAGTATTCCAAGAAAGAGGTGATTTCTAAAGAAAGTGTTATATCCCTTAAGCACAATTGAGCATAGCTTAGCATAGATATAAGTGTAAGAAGCCAAAAAATTTCAACTTAGACAATAGCTATCATACAAAAAAAATGTGTGGTTTTTTATCAACCCATACAGCCATATTATATAGAAGCAAGAAGTAACGAACTCCTTTGAAGTGAGGAAGATGAGATCCACATATATTGGTGAGGGCACATAACAAACTCTTTGATTTCTACCTTGTTTTCTACACAAGTGGACTATTTTTTTCTAATTTTCCAACCAGTCAAATGCCCAGTCAACCATCCAGTTGATCCCCTAATTGACCACTCAATCCACTATCAAATGTCCATTGACTATATCCAAAATATATAGAGGTGTGATGAACCTACATATATTTTTTTTCAACACCTTGCCAGTCGCACAATGCTCTAGAGATTTGGGAGGTGAAATTACTTCTACACAAATTGTAGCTTATTGAAGCCCAAGCAAACCCTAAAGTTTCACAAACTTAACTTTTGATAGAGGATTTGTAAATATATTAGAAACCAAATCATCTATCCTACAAAAAATGATATTTTCAACATTATTATGTACTTATTGTCTCAAATAATGAGCATGAAGCTCCACATGATTAATCTTGTTGTATGCAACGAGATTCTTTGCAGCCTAAATTTCACTTTGATTGTCACAATATACCATAGTCAATATCTCAACTAGAAAAGAAATTTCTCCCACTAGATGTCTAATCCATATTGCCTCAACGTCATCTTGCATTACACCATGATATTCTTCTTTTGCAGTTAAAAGAGACAGCACCTTCTTCTTTTGAAAAGACTAGACTATGGGTTGAGATCCAAGACAAAACACATATCTAGATGTAGACTTCTTATCATTTCCATCTCTAACCCAATCTGAGTCGATGTAACTAACGAACTTGTTGAATTTATCACTGCAATACTTTATACCGGGATAGTAAGTGCCCTTGATATAACAAACAATTCCCTTTGCGACCTTAAGGTTAATTTCTCATGGGTCCTCCATAAACTAAGAAAACACACTAATAGTAAAGGAAATATCAGGTCAACTATGAGTTAAATAGAAAGGGATACAAAAAAAACTATTGGTAGAGTGTAGCATCGACTTTCATAGAATCACACTCCTTGGTTAGCTTCACTCTCAACTGATAAGGTATAAAACATGGTTTATAGACTTCCATCATGAAATTATGTAAAAGATTCAAGACATGATTAAGTTGAGAAATAAATTTACCATTATCCATTTGTAAGACTTGGATTCCCAAAATGAAATGTAACATACCAAGGTCATTCATCTCAAATGTATCTTCTAATTGTTTCTTCAAACCCAAAATTAAATTAACACTACTTCTAGTAACAACTAGGCCATCCACATACAATGCAATAATTAGTGTTTCACCATTGACATGTAATACATAGATACTATGGTATGATTTTTAATACCCCTAGGTTGAACCCCAATTGTAAATGTAAATGTAAATTTACATATAGGCTGGTGAGAGAGGATATTTTGGGCCATAGTACCTTTGTATATGTGTTTTGAGGCCAGAGAGACTATGTGATTAAAGGTTGGATAGCTTGGATGCTAAAAGGCCATTGAGCCTATCTTTGTAATATGTAATCACACTCAATGACATTAATAAAATACATCACTACTACAACCCAGTTAGACGAAAGAGTATGGGGGGATAGAACTCCACTAGAAGGGAAAGGAGGCTAAGACTCTAGGAAAGGGAGCTAAGCCAAGAGGGCTTAAGTACAAAGAAATATTATAATAATAGTTTCTAAATTCCAAGGTATGGATATTTATTTATCCTAAGTTCCTAAAGGTTGAGAACGATTCACCAAATGGAGTCAAAGCTAGTTCATAGGTGACAAGTGTCAAGTTAAAGGCATGCAAATATATTTTGGGAACTTAGTTAATTTTCCCATGATTCCTTCATCACTCTGACCATCACTCCTCTCCTTTCATACGTACTCTTTGCATCCATCGCCATCCATACATGTACTTGGAACTAATTTCAACCAATAACTTGAGGAATAGAGTTGAAGAAGCGGGTTGTCAGGCCCGTAAGCAATTCTCTCTAGGTGAGAGAACTATTGGGAATTGTTTTCTCAAGGTTCCAAGTTGCAGCTACAGGGATCTAAGACTTCCTTTTCAGCCTATTGTTGAATCCCTGGAAGGGAAGTGGGGCAACCAAAGGAAATTTGAGAAAAGAAGAGGCACACTTCCTGGGGTGGGACAAGCATGTGGGAAATGAGAGGTTGTAGGTTGTTTTCTAGAGTTGGCACCTGAATCTTTGTATTTTGTTGTTCATAAACCTTATCTTGGCTTAGGATTCCTTTTCCCTGGTGGAGTTTTAGCCCCATCTCAGAGGTAACATGTTGCTAAGATTTTATGAGCAGGAGAGTCTAAGGTTGGGAGGAACATCTGAGGTCTGCACGCATTCGGTGATTATTTACAAAATATAAGTGTCTTATGTGTATTTTATTTAATAACTGTGTGTATAATTATGTTTTTCAGTTATGGGTTTTTCCTGTATTATTATGCATGTGTATTTTTTTGTAGTCCATATAATTATGTGTATAGGTAGAAGAATTTTATTTAGTTTAATGGTATCAGAGTTGGAAATTTTGTATGGCATTTCCTAGCTTTGGGGCTCAGTATGCTACAACGTGGTATCAGGGAAACTTTTGTTGGTTTTTGGTAATGGGGACATTACAATGTGGTATCGGAGCCACAGGTTCAACAATGAGCCTATATGGGTCATAGACGGAGTGTTGAAGCTGAGCATGTAGAGTCTACATGCAAATTGTTCGACAAAACGTTTGAAATGTATATATGCAACATGTTTGTCAAAATTACTACAATGAAATTGGGGGAATTTCATGAGTAATTGAGGAAAAATTAGCGAGGGGTTAAGAAAATCCCAATTTTAATTTCAATATGGGAATTTTTCAAGACTGTAATTGGCTGAATTACGAACTTGGAAGTTACAGTATAGCCATGGTGAAATTGGGCGAAATTGGGAAAAATCCCTAATTTATGCAGTGTAATACCAATACCTTGGAAATTATAATAATATTATAATAATTTCACAGTTCCATGGCGATCTGGAAAAGAATTTCAAAATTATGCAATTTTGGGAATTTTGGAAAATTTCAAAAATTGGAAAATTTTGGGGTATTTTTTTGTATATGATGTCATCATGACGTGGCAGTGACGTGCACTACCACGATGGTAGGTCCACAATGGAAACAAGTGGCATAGTGGCAAGTGACATAGTCGATACCATAAACCATTGTCGTGTGGGGGTGAAGCGGTTTTCGCTTCCGACCCTTGTACCATGTGACATCACTCAGATCACGCCACGTAGCACGGGGAAACCCATTTTTGTGACCCAAGGGGTTGTTAAACCTTGATCACTTTTTGTATGTGACATGGCCATTCTGTCATTGATCTTGCCCTATATTAGACGTCGAATTTGGGGTAGCGTGCAAGTTCACACGCACCAAGGAAAAAAGTGCAAGATGGGACCCAACCATCCCCGCGCCAAATAAAGAGGTGCAACTTGGAAATTTGATAGCCAAAGTGGGACCTATTTCCCTTACATGGTCATAGCTACACCAGCTGGGCATGTGGGTCTATAAAGCATTATTATTTTATTGGAATTTAAGGCCACATAAAAGGGAAAATATAAGAAGAAGAGAGTGAGGCATGATGAGGTAGGAATAGGTAGTCCAGGAGGTTGACATGGCATCATTGCAGGGTGTCAGGTGGACTCGGAATTCCATATCAGTTTCCATCTCAGCAAAAATCATTTTTCTCCTCAGAAAATTACAATGTTGTTCGGGTCATTTTCTTGTAGGCTATTTTTGAAGGCCTAAATAGTGTTTTCAGGTACTCAAAAACCACGAGAACAAAGTATACCAAGTTATGTGTGTATTTTCATATCAAATAAAAGAGTTCGGAGAGATATTTGTAACGGTGTAAACCGTTCGTCAAACAGAGCTAGTATGAGGAAGTTATAGGCCAAACAGTGCAAGGTAAAATTGTGGGTACCAGTTCACTCCAACGGCCATAACTTCCTCCTCTGAGGTCATATTGGGGCATATGAATGGTCCATGGAAATATATTGGACCATAGAATACATCCATGGAGTCAAAACAGAAATTTAGGCACCTATAAATGCACAGGAAGACATAGAAGGCACATGTACCATTCAAGGCTAAAATGATACAATGGCATGAATCTTCAGCAAGTTGTATCTAGCATCATGAAGCTTAGATTAAGGTGAAACTTGGTCAGATTGTTCAAAGTGGGGTCATGAAGATACCCAATCGAGATTCTAACAAAATCCCAAAGGGGGTAGTGTATGGATGCAAGAACAGGGCTGAAATTACACCTAGAATAAAAAGTGTTTAAAAGGAGTAAATGGGTAAAATTCCAATGACCATAAATTTATGCTCATAACTAAAAACCAATAAAGAAAGCGATCAATGGAAAGGTATTGGATAGAGGAGTCCAATTATGCACCCAGAAATGTGAATTGAGTAGTACAATTTACTAGAAATTAGAAATAATAATTCCGGTGTATTTAAAAAGGCAAAATGGTGCATAAACTAATAGATTTGTTAAATTTATTTAGTCTAAAAAATCTTGTTGCTTGGACATTTTGTAGAGTTAAAAATAAATAGAAAAAAACAAGATCAACTTAGATATTAGAGGCATGGAAGATGCACAAAGGACCTACAACCATGAAGATGAAGTAATAGGGTTGTATGTGAGCGTGGGTAATGCAGGGACATAATCAAATGGTCATGGAGAATGGAAATAAGAAAGAATGAACTTGGTGGAAACCATAAAGAGTCTTAAAAAATATGTCCAAAGTTATAAGTTTGATGATAAGAGGCTTATGAAAGCCAAAGAGCAGCAAGATGGATTCAACATCAAGTTTCTACAGAGCTTGGACATAATAGAAAAGAAATGGATAAGGAGACATAATCAAGCAAGTCAAGGATTCATAGGTCTCATGATAAAATAAGAGAAGAAAGAAGTTTTGATAGGAATCATCATCACTCACCAAGGCATTCATCTAGGAGATCACACAATATTTTAAATCTATCTCCTGTCAGGAAGAATAAGAAGAGGTCTAGGATAGATGGCCTACAAGGAGAGATGAATAAGATCAAGCCTCGTACCTTTGATGGTGAGCATAAGAAATATGAAGATGCAGAGGCTTGGATATTTGGGATGAGGAAGTACTTTTAGTTGCATAATTACTCCTCATAGGAAGAAGGGATAATTGCAATCTACCAACTCAAAGGAAAAGAATCCATGTGGTGGGACCAGTTTGTGCAAATGCAACACATTGATGAGAAGAAGATTACTTAGAGGGAGTTCAAGATATTTTTCCAATAGAAGTACTTAACCAAGAATTATTATTATAGGAATATGAAGGATTTCTTTGAACTCAATCTTGGGAGTATGAACATAGATGAGTATGAAAGGATATTCTTATAGTTGTTGAAATATGTTGCTTTCATCAAGGATGAACAAGTCAATATTCAAAGGTCTTTGACTGGGTTTCCATCAATTTTCAGTGATAAGATACAATACAATGATCCCAAGACATTGGATGAAACAATAAGGAGAGCCAAGTCTCTCTATGATCATCATAGAGGAAGACCAACTTTCCAAAAGGCTTGAGAAGATAAGAAGAAAAGCAATATGGAGCAGAGGAAGAAGGGGACCAAGCCACCATTCTTCAAAAATAATTCTCAGGGTCAGCCAACTTCCAAGGAGCCCAGAATGACATAAAAAATGGGGAAAATACCAAGGTAGCATCCAATGAAATGTTTGGGTTGTGAGGGAGATCACATGTACAGATATTTCCCTCATAGAGGTGAAAAAGTGAGAACTGTTCACAATGTACAGCAGGTTATACAATGGAGGACATGGGAAGAAATGTACCAAGGATTTACGCAGCCCTAAATAACAAGCAAGATGAATTTCAGTCCCACATGATTGAAGTGGAAGGTAATATTAATGACCAACCCATTGCTATTTTAATTGATTCAGGAGCTATTCATAGTTATCTAGATCCTAATATGGTGGAAATATTTAATTTTCCAAGAAGCAATCTTGGGAAATTTTGGTTGGTGCAACTAGCTACAGGAGCTAAGAGAAAAAATCAATGAGATGGTTAAAGAATGTCCAATGGACATGAATGGGCTTAGCACAAGGGAATATTTAAGTATCATATGTTGGAATATTGATTGTTGTCATTGATGTCAACTCTAGTCATAGGTTTTGGACCGCAAGATTGATAAAGGTATTTGGACACAAAGGACAATGCACATGCATATAAAACACCCTTGAATGGATAGTATACATCATGTTGTTTCCGGTGGTATGTGACACATCACGTGGATCCTTATGGTTTAGGAGAAATGAATTTTTGAAGATGACA
>CBVK0102798308.1:0-12162 GCA_900067695.1 Picea abies
TTCATTGAATTAAACTCTTGATTTCTTTCCAAATTGACATGAATTGCATACAATGTTCTCAAGTTTGGGAATTTTAGGAATATCTCGTACAACATCCTTTCCTCCCAGATTAACAAGTTGATCAAAACTAAGATGACCTATATTTTGTGCCAAACCCAACTCTCATCATTTTTATCGATACAACATTTTTCTTTGTCTTCTTATAGAACATACAGATTCCCTGAAGTTATAACCACGTTTACAACAATCTTCCTTGTATTTGCATCCATTACTTCGCATCCTTTTTAATGGAAGAGAACATTGTGTTCTTAGTAACACATTTGACTTACACTAAAAAATTTATGTTTTAGACCATCTACATACAACACATTTTGTGCTTTGGTATTTCCTGAATGAAAGAGAACATTGTGTCCTTGGTCACACATTTGACTTACACTTAACAAGTTATGTTTTAGAACATATACATACAACACATTTTGTTCTTTGGTCTTTTCCTTCTTATCTTCATCTAGTACAACAATTCATTTTCCTCTAATTCTAGTTGGAGCATTGTTTCCGAAGGTAGCATTACCACCTTTTTCTTTACTTAGGAATGCAAACCTACTCTTGTCTCTTGTCATGTGCTTGGAGCATCCACTGTCAATATACCATTTAGTTTCTTGATTTTTTCCATATAGAGACAATCCACAATTTTCTTAGTTTTTATTTTTTCTTCCTCCAAACGTTGGTAAAATATTATTGTCTATCTTTCTTATAAATAGATAGCATCTTGCTTCTGCATTCACTTGCCTTGTGTCCAAAATTGTTGCATATGTGGCATTCAAGGTCATTTAATAGAGGAGATAAGAAATTATTAAAATAATTTTGATACATATCCAATCAAGTTTTATGGAATATCATTCCTATATTTATATTATGTTTAAAATTCCATCAACTCATAGCCTTATTTCCAAAGTTTCCACAAGAGAAACAATATCCATAGAAAAAATTTGGATGCTTTGGAATGAAAAACTTACTTGTAGGAATCATTCTTTGCCTGCCATTTTGATAGGATTCAGGTACCTATTGCTTCCTTGATTCATAGTTTGGCTAGTCCATTTCTGAACTCTTCTTCTTATCATCATTCAACTTGTTAATCTGACCCTTGAGAGCATTTATATAACTTTTAGGTTTCTCACTAGTTGACATGCTAGTTCTTGATTCTCCTTTGACAATTTTAAAATTTTCCTTATATCATATCCCTGTCTTGTCATCTAGTGATATCCGATTGCTAAGAATGTTATTTAGAGTTTCATATCCTTTTATGAATTTCATTTGAGTCTTGGATTTCTCTAGATCCTTTCTCAAGGAAACTATTTATGCTTCTAGTTTGTCACAAATATTCTCTTTTTCTTTTATCTGATTTATAAATATTTCTACCATTATTTTCGATTCTTCTAGATGTATTTTTAAGAAGAATATATCTTCGTTGATCTATTTGTCTTTTTCTTTATAAAACTGTAACTATTATTTTCTTAGTCTATTCTTTTTCTTGAGTCAGGATATTTCTTTCAAAGAACTAATATGTTCTCCTTCATGTCTACTACAACTTCACACTCTTCTATGTATTTTTTTCTTGATTAGATTTGTATTTTTCCCGAGGCATCAGAATATTTTAATCTAGAGTTGTATCTAGATCATATTCTTCTTCTTTAGTGTCTGAAGAGCTAATGATATCTTCTTTTGAAAAAAAATTGTTCCCTTTATAAGACTTTTTATCCCTAGGTTTATCCTTTCCTTTTCATTCTTTTTCACTGGTGTTGTTTTGTTTGAAAGGAAATTTATATACAAAATGACCAACTTTATCTCAAAGAAATAATTTGAATTGTAACATACCTTTATATTTTCCATAGCCCCTCTTTGGTTTCCTTACAAATTTTAGCTTCTTCTTATTATGAGAAGTGTTTTGATGAATCATGATCTTGAGATGTTGATGATTTGACTAATGCCTTGAAGAGTGTGCCTTTTAGATATGGCTATTCTTTCCTCGTCCTCATCTCAAAATTAGTTAGAATTCCATCAAACCTATCCATAGTCAATTTGTCTAGTTCACAAATTTCTTCTATAGCATAAACCTTTGCATCAAGTCTTCAGGGAAGAGATCTCAGAACCTTCTCAACTACTATGGCCTCTTAAACATTCTCACCTAACCCTTTCAGAATGTTTACAATATCATCTACTTTGAGAAATAATCATGCAACATTTTCATCTTCACTCATTCTTAGGATTTCAAATTTCATTCTAAAAGCTTGAAGTTTGGACAACTTTACCTTCTCATATCCTTCATAAATATTTACCATTTTTTCCCATATTTCCTTTACGGATTCCAACTGCATTACTTTGAAAAATTATGTTTTTGTAAGTCCTCCTTGAATGGAATTCATATCTCTTGCATTAATATAGTAATTTGTATTGCCATCTTGATTAGTTGGAAGAGTAGTTGGGATTTTGTAACCATCTACCATAATCTGCCAAACTTCCATCCCAAGAGACATCAAGTAGGTCTTCATTCTAATTTTCCAAAATACAAAATTGTTTCCATTGAATAAAGGAGGTAGGAGTGAAGAAAAAAAATATTGAGTTGCCATAATTTTTGTGTCATTGTCCTTCCATCTCTTAGAATATTAGTGAAGGAAACTCACTCTCATACCAATTGTTATAAATTACAACAAAACTAGAGGGGGTGAATCAATATTGTATTAGACTTCCACTTTTCTTTCCTTTTAACAAATTAAGATTATTTATAAGTTCTTATTAAATAGAAATACATGTAAAACAGAAAACACAACACAGAAAACACATTACACTTAGAATTTTCACATGGAAAGTTGAAACCCAATGTGGGAGAAAACCATAGAAAATCTTTCTTTATGTTCTTCTGCAACCACCAGCTTACAATTTACAATTATTCAACTTAACAGGAACCCACCTATTGCAAATCAGGAAACCAATCCTCTTAGGCACCAATCTATCGCAAACAATGAGGACATCAATCCTCTCATGCACTAACCTATCGTAGATAGTGAGGAAAACAATCCTATCATGCACCAACCTGTTTAAACTAATGAGGACACCAATCCTTAGTGAGCTTCAAATAATCTTAGCACCACTCTACCACCTTGAATTAAGTTTAAAAATATTATTATACAACTAAACCTTTCTCTACAAAAAATAATATGATAGTTTCGTTGAACAGTTACAAGTCATTTTTCTTTTCTTTTCATCCATTGTTAAATAAATAAAAAAACAAGTCCTTATTTATAGTATATTTTCATTAGTTCCTCTTCGTGTATGTGGACACATAACCAAAAAATAATATGATAGTTTCGTTGAACAGTTACAAGTCATTTTTCTTTTCTTTTCATCCATTGTTAAATAAATAAAAAAACAAGTCCTTATTTATAGTATATTTTCATTAGTTCCTCTTCGTGTATGTGGACACATAACATTTACATTGTGGACACACTTTTACTAGATCAAACTTATTTCAGTTACACTTATGCCTAAATAAAGTATGTGGATGCATCATAGTTACATTGTGGACATATTTTTACCAAATCATATTCCATTTAGTTATATGTGGACAAAATTTTGTTCTAGACATTTTGACTAACTCAAACAAACTAAATATTTATTTTCTTACCAAATCATTCATTGTTGCAGTAATTCACATTCTAGTTTACAAAGCATCTACAGTGCAGATAGAATAAGATCGTAAGATATAGATCGCAAGAATTCAATTTATAGCACTTGCCCTGCAACATACTCAACGAGTCACCCCACCATATTACGATCTCACCCTAATGAATCCAAATTTTCACTCATCCCATCACAATCCACTCTCTCACTCGTCACTTTTCTCAAAGCACCTTGAAATATTTTCACATTCGTCATTTCACTACAACACAAACATCCACAGATTCACTCCACAATCACGGACAAGAGAATTTGTCACAGTCTACTTTACTTTTGAACTACATCGTAGGTCATCCTCATGTTCTGAGTGCACTCCTGGTAGACGCAATCACTTCCCTGATTTCTTTTGTGTCATTGATCCCTTCGTCCTTCAATCCTTTCACGCACTTTTGTTTTCAACCTTTCACGATTTATTCTAGGATTTCTATTTCATGTCGATCTATGATAGTATAATACAAATAATCTGTCCACACACTTCCTTCACCTATGTAGAAAGAATATTTCCATGCACTTCCTCTTCCTATGCTCCAACTTTGCACTGTATTGTCTATGCACCATGTTGAAAGAAATGATGCTCAACATTTTCATGATGAAATCGACAAGTTATCTTTGGGACCTTTTGTAGATTTCGAAGTATTTGATGATCCTATAGGACTAAAGAGTTTGATGTACTATTTGATGCCTTGAGTTAGCTTTCTTTTGAGGACTTTCTAAATGGATGACTTAAATGAACAAAATATATGAATTATGCATCATCATGCTTGCATGTTGTACCTAATGTCATAATTTATGCTCAAGAACTTGTATGTAAATCATATTACTCTTCACTTTAAAATCATAACTAGAACCACGAGATCATTAATTCTTTTTATGAGTTTGAGGTTATATACACATGTCTTTCATGACATTTATTTATAGCAACAAATTGGTTATGAAAGGAAATTATCATAGATGATTGTCTTTGAGAAACTTCTCCTTTTTAGTTCTCCATTTTGTAAACAAACCCAACACATATTCATAAATTTGTTAAAGGAAAAGGAAAATAATGTAATATTTATGACATACTCGAAAGTATCTTCTTCCTTGCATAAGAAATTCTATTCTTTCTATGGTTCCACGAGTAGGGTTTCCGAGTCATTTCCTTTACATGACCACTTTAGCCCTTAAATGCATGTAGGAATCCCTTGATCTTATTCCTCTTGGCCAGGATTCTCTCTAATTAATAGTTGAATCTTATTGACCCCAACATTCAAAATTGAGCCTTGTCTTTCCCGAACCCCAACCAGATTTTCTCTTATCACCATTGCACTATTTTGTATGTTTTATTCCATGGCCTAAAACTTATTGTATTGTATTACGGGGTTGGAACCTGTTCTGTGGTTGGAATCTTGACCCTCATTCATAACCTTCATCTTTATCGATAAAATTGACCATTGGGATTACCTTCTCAAGCTCACCCCCATTGCGAGATGTTTCACCATTTGCTCATATTTGCACCTGAGATCTTAAGCCTGCAAGGCTATCGGATCCACCCATTTGGATTCCCCTCATTGGATTGACAATTTACCTTTCTCATTCGAGTTCCCAAAACCTGAAACTCGATAAGCCAATCAGATTTATCTTAGAAAATAGGCTCCATTAGAGTGTGTAAACATATTCCCTTTCTCGTTGACCTATCCTGTGATCTAATCGAATGATATCCATTGGATATTTGGGCTATCAGATTATGTCACTTTCTTCGTTTCTTATTCTTCCTAACAATCAAATTCTGAAGCCGATTGGACTTCATCCATTGAATTTTCCCTTCATGATTTTTCCTTGATCGGATTGACATATCGCATGCACAAAGATAACATCAACCTCATTTTCATCCTATTGTAACCCTTAGTGCCATTGAAGTGGTGTTAACGTGTCACGTGACCTACCATCCCTTTTCCCACTAACTCTTCACCATTTATCTTATCCATATTCACACAATCTCAATATTGATATGATGTGCCTACTTGAATGAGCATCCAAGTGTTTGGAATCTACATCATGTTCCTTGTTTCGATTTTTATATCTAGGTGAAAAACCCTAATAGGTGCAGAACCATGATTGTTGAAGAGCCTTCACCCATGCAAAACCAAGCCTAATTGTTTTTTCTATTTTGTATATATGATTTGTATGGTTATTTGTTTTATTTTTATTTTTTATTTTTATTACTTTTTTCTTTTTATTAGTTATTTATTTTAATTTTAATTTCTCAATGTTTTTAGAAATATATCCATGGTTTTCCTAAATCTATCATAGTTTTTCCAAACCCACCCATGATTTTCAATTTCCCATTTATTACAAAAATTACATGAGGAAATCACTTTTACTTTGAAAATGATTTTTACATAGATAAATTATTTTTACTTATAAAAATTACTTTTTAAGCATTTTCCCTAAATACCTAATGTGTATTTCAAATGGACGTTTTCATTATTTTTTACCAAGTCTCAGTAAAACTAGATACATTTGATTTTCAATATTATATATATATATATATATATATATATATATTTATATATATTTATATTTTTCATTTTCCCCAAAGTCCGAGATTGTACCTTATTATACTTTATTACCTCTTCAAGATTTTTTCTATTCTATTTTATTTTATGATTTTTATTAATTTATTTTATTCTATTTATTTTTGTTTATTTATGGTAATTTTTATTTAATTTGATTTTCCTTCCCCTCAAATTTCATGGGGACTTTCCTCATTAAGGAATTTACCCATTTGGATTTTTTACATCGGGCTTTTTACGATTCAGGATTTCCACCATCGAGATTTACCTTAGCACACTTTCTCTTACTTTAATGTTATTCAAACTTATCCTTTTGGGAAATTTGCATAGGTATTTAATATTAGGACATCCTCCCTATGATTTCCCGAAACCATTAAGTCCCAAACACCTTATAATATTTTATTATATTTTGGGATTTAACCTTTCAAGATTTTACATTTTTGTGTTTTCATCGTGGTACAGGGATAACTATAAAAGGTGTATTATTTTATTATATTTCGGGGGATGGCACATTAGTTTATTTTATTATTTTATTTTCATTTTTCATAATTTACTATAATTTATGGGCCAAAATATCTATGCAAGCCCTAGTGATACATGAGCATCATCATCAACATTCAATGAGGCCAAGTGGAGGACAACTCAACATCCAAGTGGAGGACAACTCAACATCCAGTGTACGCATTCAAATTGGTTTTGATTTCAAGGAGAGTGTGTCATTTTACTATTTTGAGAGCATTGTAATTGAAGGCCCTTTAATGTTTTGAGGCTTGAGCCATTGATCAAGATCGCATGAGATTGTAATCCTCCTTAATTAGCTGTAGTGTTGTACAGATATCGAACGTCGACTCATATCTGGGTTGTAATTATCCATTTATTGTAATAAGCATCAGTGGTAGAATACTTTAATTATGATGTGAAAGCACTAGAGTAGTCGGAAGGAAGGCTCAAGAAGCCCCTCCCTATACAAATGAATGTAATCTATGCCCAAAAGAGACTACTGGAGTTTATTGTAATTGTTGTTGGAGTTTATTGCAATTGTTGTTGAAGTTTATTTGTTATTTTGTTGGATTTTATTTGTTATCTTGTTGAAGAAGAGAAGTTGAGACCTATAAGAACACTTTGTAAATGTTTTGTTGAAGAAATATAATAGAGGAGACTTGACTCCAAATGTCTGAGTTTGCTTATCTCTAGGTTAATTTGGGTAATGTTATGTTATTTTCTTTTTGTGTTTTATATGCATGTGTGTGCATTTCATGGTTGAATGAATGAACCTTTGATGTTTTGTAAGTTTCGATTGTTTCTCTTCTGAAAACCATGGTGCAAGGAGTGCACAGTGCCACACAAGGAGCGTGAAGCCAAAGTCATCTCAGACTCATTTTCTCAAGAGAGATAGCATGAAGGTTCGAAGAGTGAGTGCAAGGAGTGCACACATACTCACTAGAGTATAAAAGCATGAGTAGACTCATGCAAGGTGTCCATAAGGGCAACACTTAGTTAAGTGTTAAAAAATTCTCAAGGAGGACGAGCGCAAGGGGTGCGCAGGAGGATTTTCCAAAAATATTCAAGCCTTGAGTTTTCAAGGAGTGGTGCAAGAAGTGCACCGAAGGTTCGAAGCACTTAGAGTGATAAAGCTTAGAAGGAATAGAGGGAAATTGTACTTAGAGGAAAGAAATCATTTTGTTTAGAGGACAAGTGGAAGAGATCTGTTAGGAGGGAGCCAAGATCTTTTGTGACCGTCAGATATGGAAAAGGTGCATGGGTGATAACCCTTGAAGTCCTTCGGACTTTGCGAATTCAAAATTTTCAGGGTAAGTGTTGTAGAGGAGACAAATCTCCAGAAGTCTCGGGATCCGAAATTGATCTGGACCTTTGGATGATGAGAACACGTGTCCACTGATCAAGTGTGGTCCAGAAGTCCGGCTAGCTGGAAGATCTGGGGTGTGTTATGTTTTGGATCAAAAACTCCTGAAGCCTCGAGGCCGAAACAAATCTTAGCTGTTGGCACCAGAGCTACGTGTTGGAATATTGCTAGCTATTTGGAAGTACGACAGTCCAGGATAACAGAGGTGTGAAGTGTTAAGGATCGAGAACTACTAAAGGGTCAAAGGCCAGAGTATATCTAGACCGTCCATTGAGAGGGACACGTGGATCGTAGATCCAACACTTCATAATTTCAACACTTCAAAGGTTTTGGAATGTTGTGTTGTGAAAAGATCTAAAGGTCGGAGCACAAAGTGAGTGCCAACCGTTGATCTGAAGTGAATGTTAGTCATTTGATCTGCTAGTTCAGAGTTCATGCATTCAGAGGAATTGCAGGTTGGAGCAGCGAAGACTCCCAAGGCCCAGAGTCCCAAAATCTATGTGAACCATAGATCTCGACGTGTATTGAGAGTTGTTGATCTCCACTCTTGCTTGGTTGTTCACAAATTCGACGTTCGAGAAGATTGTTGTGTGGTGTAGTTTGAAATCCTGAATCTCGAAGCTCCCACCGTTTAAATGTTTAGCCCATGGTTTTGGCTCAAGGTCACGTGGAAGACTCTGCTACAGTGACAGGACCTTCGTGAACACAGATTTGCACGCAGGGAAAATGGGAAAGGCTTGTGGTAAAGAATTTCGAGGGCTTAGAAAGGCCCCAAGAGAGGATTCTTCTCATTAGTGTGAATGATCCTTAGAACGGGAGGTCGTGTGAACCCCAGGAGTTGTGGGAATTTGCATCACGTGATATCACATCCTGAATTAAGCTCTGTGTGAAAGAAAACTTGGAACCATGACATCGAGGAGACACAGAGAGAGACCAATGGTCAATGCAGCCATGGAAGAGGAAATGAGACAACTTCATGCAAGGTTGGATGCCATGGAGATAGTGCAAATAAGAGCACCTAATGTTGGTCATGTTAGTGAATGTGAAATGAAGATGTCAAAGCATAAGAATTTGCAGGAGAACAAGAAGTAGAGGAGTGATTGTTGAGAATTGTTGTCAATTTGAAAACCAGAGAAAAAATAGAAGTCCCAATGTATGAAGGAAATTTAAATGTAGAATAATTGCTTGATTGGGTAAGTTATTTAGGTAAGTACTTTGAATATGAGGAGGTTGATGATGAGAAGAAGGTAAAGCATTCCATGACCAGATTGAAGGTACATGCAACATTATGGTGGGACGAATTTCAAGCTAACAGAAGATGCAAAGGTAAGTATAAAATCAATAATTGGGATAGGATGGTAGCTAAAGTGAAGGATAAGTTCATACCCAAGGATTATTAGATAAATCCATTCAAGAAGTTACATAATCTAAGACATAAAGGTTTCTCTATGAAAGATTACATCGAATAGTTTTATAAGATGGACATAAGAGTATGGCATAGGGAGAATGATGAAGAGAAATTTTGTAGGTACATTAATGGTGTGTCATATGAGATCAAGGATGAGAATAGAATGATGACAATGAGAATTGTGGAAGATTCTTATCAGGTATCCCTAAAGGTAGAGGAAAAGTTGGAAAGGAAGCAGAGTCAATGGAACATAGGAAAGAGTCCTAAGAAAGGAAGAGGATTTGTCAAACAAAATTTTTAGAAGCCTAGAGAAGAAGCTAGAAGATATCAAATTCAGACAGAGAGAGGATGAATTTCTAGAGGAGGACATTATGGAAGAATAAGTTGTTTTATCATGGGAAGAGGAAGAGGCAGAGGAGGAGAAGTGAAGTGGTATGCCTATGGAAAAACAAGACACATGTCTTGGAAATGTCCTGAGAGGAAAAATGCAGAAGGCGGAGAAGCTCACATTTCTAAAGTGTAGAAGAGGAATGTGGAGATAGAGATGAAAACAGAAGAAATAGAAGAAGTAAGGTCACTCATGACGAGGAAATTCTC
This sequence comes from Picea abies, assembly GCA_900067695.1. Lineage (NCBI taxonomy): Eukaryota > Viridiplantae > Streptophyta > Pinopsida > Pinales > Pinaceae > Picea > Picea abies. The sequence continues at coordinate 10,160 of CBVK0102798308.1, forward strand.
GTAAATCCATAGAAAGAATCATGAGAACCAGTCTAGAGGAACAATTTGTTTAGAACGACTTGCAAGGCTAGAGATAGGGTATGAAAGGTGATCATAGATAGTGGAAGTACTGATAACTTGGAAGTTGATATCCATGGAGATGGTGGAAAATATGAAGTTGGAGACAATTGCACATATGAATCCATACAAGGTTTCGTGGTTGTATAAAGGACATCAAGTCATGGTAAGTTAACAATGTGAAGTTTAGTTTAAGACAGGTGGTTATAGAGATGAAGTTTTATGTGATGTCATACCTATGGACATTTGTCATTTTTTGTTAGGAAGAACCTAGAAATATGACTGAAATGACATAGATGATGGGAGGAAAAAATACTTATACCCTTGAGATGAATGGGTGTAAGAATATGTTGTTTCCAATAGAAGACAAAGGAGTCAAAGGGGAATCTAGTCCTAGTATAATTCTCATGAGTGGGAAGGAACTCTTTAAAGAAGTCAAGAAAGACCAAAAATTAAAGTTTGTTATTGTGGGTAAGCTGAGAGTCATTCTCACAAGAACTTCTATAAATGATTTTCCTATAGTAGTACAAGAGTTATTGGATGAGTTTGTTGATATTGTGGTTGATGAGTTACCTCACTCTTTACCACCCATCGGGCGTATCATTCATAATATTGAACTTATCCCAGGAGCAAGTTTTCCAAACAAAGAAGCATACAGATTAACCCCTCGAGAGAATGAAGAGGTCAATAATAAATTCCAAGAGTTGTTGGATAGGGGTTTGATTAGGGAAAGTTTTACCCCATGCACAGTACCAACTGTGTCGAGTCTAAAGAAGGATGGAGGCTGGAAAATGTTTACATATTCTAGAGCCATCAATAAGATAACCATCAGGTATAGATTTCATTTACCCAGAATGGATGATTTAATGGATTGCTTGAGTGGAGCTAGTTATTTTTCCAGGATAGAATGGAAGAGTGGATATCATCAGATCGGGATGAAAGAGGGAGACGAATGGAAGACAATATTCAAAACAAATTAAGGATTGTATGAATGTCTTGTTATGTCGTTTGTCTTAACAAATTCCCCAAGTACGTTTATGAGGTTAATGAATGAAGTACTCAAATATTTTATTCGTGAGTTTTTTATTTTTTATTTAGATGAAATTATAATCTACAGTAAGACTAAAGAGGAGCATTAGAGACATTTGAATATGGTGTTGAGGAGGTTAAAACAGTAGAAGTTGTTGGTGAATTTCAAGAAGTGTTCTTTTATGAAAAAATAACTTGTATATTTGGGGTTCATAATCTCTTCAAATGAATTGAAGATGGATCCAAAGAAGGTGAGGGAAATAAGAGAATGGACTTCTCCAAGAAGCATGTTTGAAGTAATAAGTTTTCATGGGTTGGCACATTTTTACAGGAAATTCATAAGGAATTTTAGTAGTATTTGTGAACCCATACTGGACACCATAAAGAAAGAGCATAAATCTTTTAATTGGATAGAAGAGGCTGAGAAGGGATTTATATTGTTAAAAGAAAAGATAACAGAACAACCTATTTTAGTTCTTCTAGATTTTAAGAAGACTTTTCAGGTTAAATGTGAAGCTAGTGGAGTGGCCATTGGTCTAGTTTTATGTCAAGACAATAAGCATGTTTCTTATTTCAGTGATAAGTTGAATGATGTTAAGATGAATTATTCCACATATGACAAGGAGTTTTATGTTGTAATACAAGCCTTGAAAAAATGGAGGCATTATCGTATCCCAAATGAGTTTGTTTTATACACTGACAATCAAGATTTGCAGTTTATAAAAACACAAGAGAAATTGAACCAGAGACATGTCAAATGTGTAGAATTCATGCAAAAAATTACTTTTGTTATTAATCATAGTATTGGAAGCGCTAACAAATTTGCAAATGATTTGAGCAGGATATGTTTTATCTTGAAATAATTCTAAGTGGAGACGTTGGGATTTGAACACCTCAAGGAGATGTATCAAGAAGAC
>CBVK0102798312.1:2912-19315 GCA_900067695.1 Picea abies
TTTACAAATACATTCAACAGAAAGATAAATATGAACATGCCATTATGTACAGAGTAATTACAGATTGCAAGTTTTTAATGGATACCTTGCAAAATCAATGTTTGGCAACTGTTTTCAAAAGGAGATAAAGAAAGAACATTTTATATATTTTCTATTTTCTAATCATAAATCTAAGAACTTAAATTTAATATGTTATGAAACAAGGATAGAGTGGTGGTCAAATCCAATCTAAAAACTGTCATGTTTCGCTAATAAGTAAAACAAGGGAAAATAAATGGAAATAAATCTAACTTGAGATTAATTTCATACTATGTCCATGTCTCTGTGTGATCTAAAAAACTCCAGTTGTCTTTGCCTGCAAGAGAAATCTATGTCAGGCTTTCCCTCATGCCTCCCAAATAAACTCCAAGTGTTTGTTGACAGCTAGGATATGAGGACAAGATAATAGACATGTATGTACAATGATCTTATAATTATGAATGATTACAAAAACATAAATCTTAATGTAAAGAATTCATTTTATCAATCAACTAAACATCAAACGTAAATCATGATATTAAAATTGATATAATGATCATAGTGATAATTTGTGAACAACAAGTTATAGACAAACTTTAAAAGAATTCAATAATATGAAATGGCATATGTTAAAGAAGCTAAAGTTGTGTAACATATCAATATCTCATAATATAAAAGTCGAAACATAGATGGAACAATGCCACAATGGTATAAAGCCAAAATGCAAAACACTTGTCCATATAGTTATGAGAATTACATGCCTATCATCTGTTCCATCCAAAGATGTTTATTGCTTACAAAATGAATAGTATTTAAAGTTACTTGATATCACATTCTCCTATCTCACAGGATAGGATAGGATCTCACAAAATAAAAAATATTACAAAAATAGTTGGCTAGGAGCCACTTATAACAGAGTTGGTTTTAATCAAAGATTGGTCAAAGTCTTTATAAAACAAATATAAAAGAAACTAATAACCATTTATATGCATAATTGAATATGTTTCCTCCATATGATCAGCAACATGATTTACTATTTCCTGAAAAACAAAACAAATTAAATAAGTTTAGAAAATTACCCATAACTAATTTCTATTTTTTTTATTTAAAAAGGTCTAAGTTTAGAAAAAAAAATCAAATTCCAAATCAATTTATTTCGAAATAGATAACATGAATAAAAAAAGAGAAAAAATTGTTTTACCATTTTAAAAATTGACTAAAGATGGGTCAGGTAGTTAAGTATTTACTATCGCCTTGACATGTGTTGCATTTTTTATTACTATGTTTCTTGATCTCTTCATGCGTTTAGATTTCCCCTTTGCGTGCACCTTGAGGTCAAGATTTTCTTGTCTCAATGATTCATTCTGAGCAGTAAGCATTTTAATTTGGGCCTGAAGAATGGGTATGCCAATGTAATACCATTTGATCCAATGGAAACAAACATCACACTGTACAGGAGGAATGGCAAGTCGATGAAGTGCAACGTCAAACATGGATGTATCAACCTTACCTAATATTTTCCTTTGATCGTGTCTAATACCAGAGAACCCCTTCTTACCTTTGAGGCATGGTGACAAATTTGTCACAAAATCATAAGCTTTAGTAGGAACAATAAATTTCTTCTTGTAACCTTGACAATCTGGATCTTCCAAAACTAGTAAATATTCTATCTCAGTGTATGGGACCTCATCGACCTCGATCAGACCGATCGAGCTCATATGAGTGTCATTTTGGTTCCTTAATTTCCTTGAAATTAGATGACCTACCTTTTTGTTCTTGAACCCTAAGTCTGTGCAGTTATTTTTCATTTCTTTACAAGGTTTCTCGACATTCGGCTTCACAATAACGTTAGGGATAACATCAATCTTAGCAATAAGAGGGTCAATTAACCCCAATTCAACAGTCTCTTTCTTAGGAAATTCTACAAATGAGGGCTTGCTTGGCATCACTGCGTCTAGAGGGTTTCTATTAAGAGAGTCTGGTCCATTGATTGAAATACCAAGCTGGTTTTCAATCAGTGGCTCGTCTAAGTTAGGGTTTACTATAGGAAGAGTTTGAGCAAAACCATTTCTTATCAAAAAATTATCCCAACACTCACCCATGGTCAACAAGTGATGAATCGACATAATCTTAATCAATCTGTGATGGAACAAACCTGAATCAACACTTTTTCTCTTATATACATTTTATAGAGAGTTCTCAACAAATAAAATGGCATGTCTAATTAGAAACCAATGAAATGGATGAATAAGTCCTCAATCGCATTGTCGTGAGAGAGTAAATCCTAGCACCCATTCGGATCCAAGAAAATGACAGGAGCCATGGAAAATGCAACCAGAATGTAATAGGGATAACTCGGGATAATTTTTGGTTTGAATGGTAAGAACGACATGAACAAATATGAATGGATAGTGGAGAAATGACCATAACAAAACTTGTGTGTTATCATAGCACATATAGTGGGAGTAAACACCAAGGGTTTGATCGTAAATATTTACCATTCCTTGTAATGAGAGCCAGACATACAAAGTACCAAAACCCTATGTATGCAATGAATGGCTCATTAATACATTAAGCCATCAGGGTGAGGTAAGGACACGAGTACAATAGGTGTGCATTGATTTGTATGGCTATTGGTACAACTATTGAATTCACAAGGGGTTTATCAAATATATCAAAGGCTCTTCATAAATCAAAAACAAAACTATCAAACCATATTAAAAGCCAAATCATCAAAAATAGGTCATTCAAACATTAGATTTGGATTTCATATAAGTATGGTGATCTTTTAAAAGGATGTATTCTAAGGCATAAAAATTATAACACCAAGGTAAATTTTATGTTTGATTCATGCTTTTAGTCATGAATCAAACATAAAAAAAAACGAAAGCGCAACAATAAAAATTAATGAAGATACATGCTAATCCAGTAATCATCTCAAAAGTTTCAAAAATATTCACAAGAATAAGGTGGTGGCGGCTACAAAAAAATGTAGTTTCTTCCTGTTAAATATCAAACATGTGGGGCTGCCAACAATGGCGACATACTGGACGAAGTAGTTATCTCTGCATCACCAGAAAATTCATGTTAGGATAGATCAGAAAGAATGAAAATTTAAAACACAGTTGACAGCAAATCAATCATTCTGATAAAAACTCAGAAAATCACATAGTCTAGCATCAGATGTGTTTCTGTCCAAGTGAAATATGGTGTCAAGTTTTGATTACGAGTGAGACGACATTTAGGAAACTGACTCCAATACTGTTGACAGGGCTAATGTTGCCAGCAGCCATCCATAGCCTTGGAAGGGATGTCATTTAACCCACTCTAACACCTCTACCTTGTCCAAGAATTATGCATTCAATATGAAGGACATCTTTACGATCAATTCCAAAAGTCATACCTGATAATTTTCCTAAACCCAACATTGCTTCGCTGCCAGCAGGCCTGTTCAGTGCCCCAATGAAGTTGTCTTGGCGAGAACATGTGGTGGGAGAATTTCTTCTCTTCCATAGATGAGAAAGAAAGGGTAATTACCAACAGAGGTTTTCGGTGTCACCCCATGAGCCCAAAGTTCATTATATAGTGCATTGTGCCAGTTATTATTATTTTCCGAAACTGTCCTCTAAATGATCTTGATTAAATTTTTATTTGTTGATTCTTCTAGACCATTTCCTTGAGGGTAGTAGCTGGCAGAATATTTTAGTTTAATTCCTTTTTTCAAGGCAAAGACATTCATATCGATGGATGAAAAGTAGGAAACATTATCAAAGACAAAAAATTCGGGAATACAGAATCGGGTGATGACATGAGATTAAAGGAAAGATACTACCTGATTTGTGTTTACCACTTTCAAAGGTAGAACTTCGGACCATATGGTAAAATAATCCATTTTTGTAATGATATACTTATGCTACTATGAAGAAGAAGGGCTAATTGGTCCTATGATGTCAAGACCCCATTGCTGAAAAGGGGAATCTACAGTGACAGGATGCAAAGGAAATTCTTTCTTTTTCACCCGTCTTGCAACCTTTTGGCAAACTATACATTTACAACACAACGTATGGGAATCTTTAAACAAGGTGGGCCAATAGTACCCATCTCTTAAAACATTGTGATCAGTGTTGTCTCCACCGAAGTGACCACTGGCTTCACCTGCGTGAAGTTCAGATAATACTTTTTCTGATTCTTCCTTTTCTAAACAACTCATGAGAACACCGTCAAAATTCTTTCGAAATAATACATCATTTATTAGCTGGAAAGATGAAGATTTTAGCTTGAGTGCTCTTCTGTTTTTAGGATCAAAGTAGCGAGGAGAATATTTATGTGTCAAATAAAATTTAACATTCTCATACCAAGAATTGGCAGCAACTTGCACACAACTAATTTGTTTTTCGTTATGATGATTTACAATTAAGGTGTTGATTTGACTTTCATGTTCTTCAATTGAATCAACCACTAGTTTGCATAAGCCTTGACCTCTAACAATTTGTGTAGGGGTTATTTCGAGGTCATAGTCTTGTAACGACGTCATCCAATTTTCCCTTTTCTCACCCAGTTATTTTTGTACTAACAAGTTTCTTACAATTGGGTAAGGAACAATAACCTTGGTTCTTGATTTTAGCAGGTATGACCGGAAGTGTTTCACTGCTTTAAAAACAACATATTTCTGTTGATATACTACTGGGTAATTAAGCTCTGGTCCTTTGAAAGTTGAGATCATGAAGGCACTGGGTATCTCATTACTTTCAGAGTTTTTTTGTGCTAACATAACAGCATAAGATTGGTTAGAAGCAAAGGTGTAAAGCATGAAATCTTGAGAAAAATCAGGGCTCATCAAGGAAGGATATTCTACTATTGCTTTTCTAATGGAATCAAAAGATTGACTTTCTTGTGGTCCCCAATGGTACAGAACATCCTTTTTAATTAAATTATCCAATGGTCTTACCATTTCCAAGAAACTTGGGACAAATCTTTTGACGAAATTAATCTTTCCCAAAAAGGACTGCATGGATTTTTTGGAAGAGNNAAAGGACTGCATGGATTTTTTGGAAGAGGGAGGGGAGAGTTTAGCAATAGCTTGGGTTCTTTTAGGGTCAATAATCATTTCGTATTTAGACATTATAAACCAAGTAGTTTTCCTTGCTCTACTACAAAGACCGATTTCTTAGGGTTGAGATATATACCAAACTTGAGGCATCGTTCTAGGATAGCCTTTAGGTGAGACAAGTTATCTTTCTTGTTTTAGAGAAGACTGTAATGTCATCAAGATAGACCACTACTGATTGTTTTATGAGACCTGAATATCAATGTCCATTTCTCTATGGAAAGTGGCTTCGACGTTTATAAGTCCAAATGGAATTTTCCTGTAGGCATAAGTGTCCCATGGGGTACAAAAGGTGGTTTTAAGCTGGTCTGAGGGAGTCATGTGGACCTAGTTGTATCCCAAAAACCCTTCTAGCAAAGATAGTCTTTCAAAACCAAATACTTGTTGTAGAATTTGTTCGATTGGAGGAACATGGTAGTTTTCCTTGTCAGATGCGCAGTTCATGTTCCAAAAATTGACACACAGTCAAATTTCACCACTTTTCTTTCTTACAGGGAGGATATTAGACACCCATTGAGTGTGCCTTAACGAGAAAAATATCTTTGCAGTTAGTAATTTGTTCAGTTCTTTTTTAACAGTGGTTTCGAATTTAGGGTGCATCTTCCTCAATTTCTACTGAAAAGGTCGAGTCTGGGGATTCATGGGGATGATATGTTGTATGATGTTAGGTTCGAATGTTTTCAAGTCATCATAGGTCCAAGCAAAAACATCTTTAAATTCTTTAAACAATTTTATGAAAGAAGATCGTTCTTGTTCGGAGCATCTCATTCCTAGATTAATATTTTGAGGATTATCCTTTGTTCCTAAATTAACTGACTCATAAATAAAAGAAGAATTGTTCGTCTTACAATTAACTGTCCCTTTGAATTTATCATGAAAGTCATAAAACTTCTATAGTCTTACAACAGATCTAGGGATAGAGTTTACCACATCAGATGTCAATTCAGGAGATCTAGGATCTGATATTACTGTGAAAATGCAGAGGTTTTCATCGTGAGTGCCTTCATCAATGACTGAACCTTAAAAGGTGTCCTCCATATGCAATAAGTTGATGATCTGTTGGTCATCATCGAACACTCTCCAATTGGTGATGTTATCCGTGATCGACAACCTGAACAACAATTCAATCGAGACCGCATTAGGAGAAATACCTTCTATGGGCAATAGTTTAGAAGCGAGATTAGCCAATAAATCATCCTATGAATTACTTAGTCTAGGAATGGAATTTATGTTAAATGTTGAAATTTTTTGCATTAAACTCCATACTTCAGTTTGGTAACTTTTTAGATGTGGTGATAAGTAATGTATGGAGTTTCTTACCTGCTAAACCACAATTTCTGAATCATCGAATACCATTAAGTTATGTACATCCATATCCAAAGCTTTCCTAAGCCCTTGTAGAAGTGCTTCGTATTTGGTAGTATTATTAGTTCACTCAAACTCTAATCGACAAGCAATGAAATTTTTATTGCCCGTGGGATCGATGATTACACATCTTGCATCGACTCCTTCTTTGGATTTGGATCCATCAAAGTATAATGACCAAATTTGAGCTTCGTCATCAGTGTCTGACATGCTTGGCAAAGTTGATGTCTGAGTATAGGTCATAATTTCTAATTACTGCCTTGGATTAGTGATAGGAGAAGTTTTGATCATGAAGTTACCAAAGAAGGTATTCATTCCCTACATTTCAAATAAATTAGAAGATGCAGAGGAAGGTTCGTTTGCATCATTTAAATCCGTGACGGTGTGTTTAAGATAATGTTCTATGTTTATCCTAATTCCATTTGGCTATCCATTTTCTGGCAGCCACAAATGAGACCAATATGTGGCAAAGTAACCATCCAGTTGTTCGGACCAGTCCTTGCTTAAAAAAAAACCATAGACTTTTGGGATGTCAACAACAATAATATCAATTATCTGGTGAACCTTACGATTGGAAGATAATCTAACCAGAACATTATTAATCTTACCAATTACCTTAACGTTTGTCCGATCAACCTAAATGATTTTGAGATCAGAAAGTTTAACTTCTACGTTAATTTTTTGACAAACAGATAGAGGCATCATGTTTGACGATGCACCAGAATTAACCATACAATTATTTACATTCCTATTAAAAATTTCAAAGATTAACAAGAAAGGCAAGACATTTTTCCGAGTGTTAACAACAAAATTCTGTTGATTTTTAGATGTTATCCCTAAAATAGTCTTATCTACATTTGATACAGTTTTCTTAGCTAAATCCATTTTATCTAGAGGTCCAGATGTAATTTTAGTTGGGATCCTTTTGGCTGTTTTTGAACCAATTTATGTGGTTTTCTTGCTGCCAGGATGGTTGTTTTTACTGTTTTCAGAGATACTTTGAATCATTTTCTACAAAATAAGGGGAAATTTCAATAGCTCAAAAACAGAAATCTTAGCCCTTAGTTTTTTCATATCTTCAATCAAATCATTCTCTGAAACAGGGGTTGCTAAACTTTTTTTAATTTCAACTTTCTTTGACTATTTCGGAAACACATTATTATTGACTTTAGAAGAAGGTTTGTTTTGTGTTTTGCTTCTTGTGTTGTAGGGGTGAACAATTTCAAAATTTTCTTGGAAGATATTGTCTGAGAAGTGACCGAAGATATTGGGAGACGATTCCTCCTCTTTCAATACTTCTTCCTCGGTTACGTCTTCAGGAATTTTAGGAGGGATAGAAGCAAAATTATCATGTGTTTCTAATATGGTTTGCAAAGCGTACTGTAAAATCTCAAAATTTAGAACTTCAGTGGTCGGGTTTGGCCAGTTCGGAGGGAAATGTTTTCTGAAAGAAGGCTTAAAACTTCATTTTCTTGTGAATGCCTCCTCAGCTGATCTCTTCAAGTCCATGACCTGATTGGACAGTTTTTGGAAATATTTATACAAGCTTTCTAAGTCTAGGGTTTCTTGTTGACTTTTAATTTGAGGGGGTCTAGCAAGGATCTCTATTTTCTTTTTAGAGGTAGAAATTGTTTAATCATTGCTATTGAGATTGTCTTTTAAGATTAATATATCCTTTTCAATTTGGCTTGCCTCCTCAAAGGCTTCTAATAATGCGTTATTTTTAGACCTTTTGACCCAAATTGCTATATTATTATGTAGAGCTTTGGTGTAATATGCGACAGTTAGGATTTCAGCAGGCATTGAATCTGCAGGGATTTTATTCTTTAATTAAGAAATCTTTGGTTGAAGTCTTTCACTTTTTCCTTGGTACTCATTTTTAGGATGGATATTTCCATAACCAAAACTTTCGGTGATTTATCATCGCCGAATTTCTCCAAGAAACAAGTTTCAAACTTGTCCCAAGAAACAATGGTAATTTCTCCAAGAAACAAGTTTCAAACTTGTCCCAAGAAACAATGGTTTGGGGTTGTTGAGAGAAATACCACGTGGAGGCACTTCCCTCAAAAGTATAAGTGGATAATCGACATACCACATCTTTGTGTTCTACACTCCGAAGTCTAATGGCCAACATAAATTTTTTGATGTGGTCTTCAACAGATTGTTTGGAATCCAGATCGAATTTGGGTAACCATTTCTCTGGATCTTTTTGTAATGGGTGTTGAGTTCCAGTTACAACCATGACATCTTGATCGAGCCAAGGTTTGGTGGGATTTTTTTGGTTTTCCATTTGCGTTGGTGGTGTCTAAGGCTATGATGGTACTGATGAGGAACTGCCTTTATCTGAAGATTCTCCTCCTAAAGAGGATGGGGATGAATCAGGTGGGGAAGGTGGAATATTGGATCACCTGGCTCCAAGAATAGGTGTTTCATTAGGATTGGTAGTATGTCCACCTAATGGGTTTGGGAGAAGACCAATGCCTTGCAGTTGTTCTCAGATATCTGAAAAATCAAGGGGTTGATTAAGTGGCTTGCCAGGTTGTCTGATACAGGCTAAGGCACTATCTGTTTTTATGAGTGACTGATGAACAATTTCTTGGACGTTGGCTCCTTGAGGAACTGGTGTTGTCGGTTCAATAGGAATCTTGGGGTTATCATTTGAGGTAGTTGTTGTTTCAAGAGTAACGTTGTTGTCCAAGCGACTACGTGTTATGACAAGGGAGTGAGTGTGTGGGGGAGGAGTCTTGCAACCTCCATGTGCCATCAATTGAATTCATGCCCTCCTTCTAGCAACATTTGTTGATAGGAAAATTTGACTTGTCGTCAACTGGAAGAATAGATATGAACCGGGCTTGTCTAAATAACCCAACACATTTGGTGTAACCTATTCTGATGGGTTTAATGGCTCCGTTAGCCAATTAGGGTCCTATAACAAAGAAAATGAATAAACTAACTAGTGCTAAAACTATAATAATATAAAAACTTTAATCTAATTATTTACAAATACATTCAACATAAAAATAAATATGAATGTGCCATTATGTACAGAGTAATTATAGATTGCAAGTTTTTAGTGGATACCTTGCAAAATCAATGTTTAGTAACTGTTTTCAAAAGCAGATAAAGAAATAATATTTTTTATATTTTATGTTTTCTAATCATAAATCTAAGAAATTAAATTTAATATGTTATGAAACAAGGATAGAGTGGTGGTCAAAGCCAATCTAAAAACTGTCATGTTTCGATAATAAGTAAAATAACAGAAATTAAATGGAAATAAATCTAACCTGAGATTAGTTTCATACTTTGTCTATGTCTCTGTGCTATCCAAAAAAATCCAACTGTCTTCATTTTCAAGAGAAATCTATGACAGGCTTATGCTCATGCCTCCCAAATAAACTCTAGGTGTTTGTTGACAGCTAGGATATGAGGAAAAAATAGTAGAGATGTATGTACAGTGATCTTATAATTATGAATGATTACAAAAACATAAATCTTAATGTAAAGCATTCATTTTATCAATCAACTAAACATCAAATGTAAATCATGATATTAAAATTGATATAATGATCACAGTGATAATTTGTGAAACAACAATTTATAGACAAACTTTAAAAGCATTCAATAATATGAAATTTCATATGCTAAAGAAGCTAAAGTTGTGTAACGTATCAATATCTCATAATATAAAAGTCAAAACATAGATGGAATAATGCCACAGTGATCTAAAGCCAAAATGTGAAACACTTGTCCATATAGTTCTGAGAATTACATGCTTATCATTTGTTCCATCCAAAGATGTATTTTTTCTTACAAAATGAACAGTATTTAAAGTGACTTTAGATCACATTCTCCTATCTCACGGGATAGGATAGGATCTCATAAAATCGAAAATATTACAAAAATAGTGGGTTAGGAGCCACTTATAATAGTCAGTTTTAATCAAAGATTGATCAAAGTTTTTACAAAAAAAATAGAAAATAAACTACTAATAATTTAGGTGCATAATCGAATATGTTTCCTCCACATGATCAACAACAGGATCTACTATTTCCTAAAAAAGAAACAAATTTAATAAGTGTAGAAAATTACCCATAACCAATTTATAATTTTTTTTTATTTAAAAAGAGACCTGGCTACATAATCAAAGATTCTATAACGAGTCTTAGTTTATAAAACAAAATCAAATTCCAAATCAATTTATTTCAAAATAGAGAACAAGAATAAGACAAGAGAATTTTTTTTTTTACCATTTTAAAAATTGACTAAAGATGGGTCGGGTAGCTCAGAATTTACTATCGCCTTGATATTTGTTGCATTTTTTATTAGTATGTTTCCTAATCTCTTGATGCATTTAGCTTTCCCCTCTGCGTGCACCTTAAGATCAATATTTTCTTGTCTCAATGATTTATTTTGAGCAGTATGCGTTTTAATTTGGGCCTGAAGAATGGGTATGTCGGTGTAATACCATTCGATCCAATGGAAAAAAACATCACACTGTACAAGAGGAATGGCAGGTCGATGAAGTGCAAATTCAAACATGGATGTATCTACCTTACTTGATATTTTCCTTTGATCATGCCTAATACCATAGAATCCCTCCTTACCTTTGAGGCATGATGGAAAATTTGTCACAAAGTCACAAGGTTCAGTAGGAACAATAACTTTCTTCTTGTAACCTTGACAATCTAGATCTTACAAAACTACAAAATATTCTATATCAAGATTTGAGACCTCATTAACCTCGATTGGACCGATCAAGATCAGATGATTGTCATTTCGGTTCCTTAATTTCCTTGAAATTAGATGACCTGTCATTTTGTTCTTGAACCCTAAGCCTGTACAGTTATTTTTCGTTTCTTTACAAGGTTTCTCAACATCCAACTTCACAATAACATTCGGGATAGCATCAATATTAGGAATAAGAGGGTAAATTACCCCCAATTCAACAATATATTTCTCAGGAAATTCTACAGATGAAGGCTTACTTGGCATCGTTGCATCTAGAGGGTTTATGTTAAGAGAGTCTGGTCCATTGATTGAAATACCAAGTTGGTTTTCAATCAATGGTTCATCTGAGTTAGGTTTTACTATAGGAACAGTCTGAGAAAAACCATTTCTTATCAAAAAAATATCCAAACAGTCGCCCATGGTCAACAAGTGATGAATCAACAGAATCTTAATCAATCCATGATGGAACAAACTTGAATCAACACTTTGTCTCTTATATCTTTTGGACATTTTAAAGAGACTTCTCAACAAATAAAATGGCATGCCTAATTCAAAACCAATTAAATGCATGAGTAAGGGGATGTGGTAGAGGAAGACCAATCTGTATCGCCCTTCACAGGTCACAAAATGTTTAAGAATCAACAACAAGCTATGCCACCTAGGTTTAACCAGGGAGATGGAAATACCTTTTTCGCAACAGTTGATATTTCAGGACATCATAAACAAGCTCCACGGTACTCTTTCAATTCAGGAATTTTTGAACCTTTTCTCACCTGTCGATGGAAGTCCTATTTCTTCACTTACAAACCCATCGGTTAAATCTAACTATGTGTCACCGATTTTTTCTCTACAACCATTAAAGGTCTGCATGCAAGACTTTGCCACCTAAAGGTTATAGGCTTAAAATATTTTAAGGAAAACATCCCAGCCTTATCTTTTTAATTCCTCAATCGCATTGTCATGAGAGAGTAAATCCTGGCACCCATTCAGCTCCAAGCGAATGACAGGAGCCATGACAAATGCAACTAGAATGTAATAGGGATAAATCATGATAGTTTTAGGCTTTAATGGTAGGAGAAACATGAAAAAATCTGAATGGATAGTGGAGAAACGACCATAACAAAGCTTGTGTGTTATCATAACACAGATAGTGGGAGTAAACACCAAGGGTTTGATCATAAATTATTTACCATTCCTTGTAATGAGAGTTAGACATATAGAGTACCGAAACCTTATGTATGCAATGAATGGCTCATTAATACGTTAAGCCAACAAAGTGAGGTAAGGACATGAGTACATTGGGTGTGCATTGATTTGTATGGCTATTGGTATGAATATTGAATTTGTAAGGGGTTTATCAAATATATCAAAGGCTCTTCATAAATCGAACAAAAACTATCAAACCATATTAAAACCCAAAGCATCAAAAATAGGTCATTCAAACATTTGATTTGGATTTCATATAAGTATGGCGATCTTTTAAAAGGATTCATTCTAAGACAGAAATTATAACACCAAGATAAATTTTATGTTTGATTCATGCTTTCAGTCATGAATCAAACATAAAAAAAAATGAAAGGGCAACAATAAAAATTAATGAAGATACATGCTAATCCAGTAATCATCTCAAAAGTTTCAAAAATGTTCACGAGATTAAGGTGGTGGCAGCTACAAAAAAATGCAATTTATTCATGTTAAATATCAAACATGTGGGGTTGCCAAAAATATGTTAATTTAAAAACACCATAAGCCACTTTTCAACCATTAGCATTACTATCACTTCCAATCTCAAGTAATTATTTAAAACAAACCTTCTTTAAGCATCCTGGTCGCAATAGTTCAGAGTTGAGAAAACGATAATAAATTTTCCATGATGTTCAATTTCATAACCTTCCTCTCTCATTTGGAAGTGAATTCATAGACATAAAATACTCCTTGACATGTGCTCAAGCCTGGAATTCCTACTTGAATAAATTCATCCTAGTCTATAGATGCCAGAGCACTGCCACCTTACACCTGGGTGTTTCCATTTCATTGACACTTTGCAACCAATGTATTCAGGCTCTGGCACTTGGCTTCTTATTGTGGCATTCAACACTGTTTACATGATAAATACTTGGTATCTGGAAGTGTGTGGGATATATCCCACATTGCTAGTGGAATTTTTTTTATTATTGTTTGAATAGAGTCAGTGTTGTAACATATGTCGATAGGTTGAGCAACTAGTAAGCCACTTGTGGGCTCCTCCTCGATGTGTCTTTGTGCTTTGGGCGCTTTGTCTTGACTTGTGTGTTGATGGAAGGTTCTTGGCTCTAGAATTTGTCCTCGGTTCCTGATGGGCTTAATTGGAGATTGGCCCTCGACCAATTTTTTATTTTAATAAAATAATCATTATCCTATAATGAAAAACACATCAAGCTTGTAAAGAGCTCGAGAACATAAAATTGAATATAAAATCCAAAAATTGGCTAGTAAAACCAATTTTATTTTCCTAAAACTACATTTAATTTGCCAAACCATTTTAATTCCTTTGCCCCAAGAGAACCTAAATATCTTAACCAAGAATGTGAATCCCAAGAATTTCCTACCAAAAGTTGATGAAGGCGCTACCGAAAGTTCCTGTAGCATAATTTTTCCTTTGAACAAGCTCAAGATAGAAAGAGTGCTAACAATGATCATCCAAGGTAGGAATTCAAAATGACTACACTATTCACTCCCAGGTATGTAAATTTCTTTTATGATCATTTGTTTTATTGTACTAACTTTGGACATAAGGTTGGAGATTGCAAGGCTTATGAAAGAAGTTTTCAAGAAAGAAATGCTTATGTGTCCTCACATAATATTGAATGTTGTAAATGACACAACTATGGTCATATAGCTTGGAATTGTAGAAGCATGATAGTTCCATCCATAAAGATAGAAACAAATATCATATATAAGAAAGTATGGAAAAGAAAACGTGATGAACAAGTGAACAAGGACCAAGTCCCATATATCCCAATATTGACAATAATATGAGATGGAGAAAAATCTACAAAGATAAAGGAAGATGTAAAATAAAGAAAGGTTTGGAGAAGAAATGAAAGAAAATAATATAAGGTAAATAAGTAACATGTTAAAGATATTGTACTTTAAGGAATTGTAGAGAAATATCAATCCACAAGTAGAAAGGGTGAAGTTAGAGTTCATAGAAAAGATGAGTCTACAGACAAATATTGATACTTCATCGGGAGGGAATTATTTTGAGCCATATGGCTTGGAGACTCCCAATATTATGAATGTTGAACAAGGGGAGTCTAGAAAATAACTCTATAGATCAGAGAGTATATTTAGAGTAGTTTGAAGTATTCCATAATGATGTTGCAATTGTTTCAAAGTGGCTCAATAGTATATGTAGAGATATCATCAGTATAGAATGTTTCAGACATGTAGAGTTTGGTATGAAGATAGACAATATAATTAGACATATTTGATAATCATTTATAGTCATGCAAACTTCATGATAATATAGTGATAGATGGGTCAGTATTGTGGACAATTGAGTAGAAGAGTCTTGCACAATATGAATAGAGATGGATTCAGACAATGTTGGATGATTATCTGAATGCTTAAATTTTGAAATCTTAATATTGAATTATTTTTATATATGTCATTTGATTACTCAACGAAGCACCAATGGAAAATAACTCCAATAGGTTGAGGTATAGGTTGATGCAGAAGCACCAATGGAAAATAACTCCAATAGGTTGAGGTATAGGTTGATGCATGTATGATGCATGGAAAGGTCCAAGGATCTTCATACGAATAATAGATCATGGTATTCTTGATGTAGTATTGTTGAGCATTTGATCAGTGTTTTGGTAGAGAATCATCGTTCACAGTAGAAGTAGATTGTAGTGATTTCATATTGTTCACAGTGATTACACGACATTGTGCAAAGAAGATAGGGGGAGTAATACCCACAGGGGGATTTATTTTCTTAACCATGACTAGTTAGACTAGGTACATTATTAGATCGATATGAGGATTTAATCCTTGTCAAAGGGAGACAGAAAGTAATCAGAGGTATGAATAAAGGGGGAGAAACCCCATGGAGAGATACCCTTTTCCATTGATGTCAAATGGGGAGAGTTGGAAACATTTATGAGGAGTATGAGCATGAGTGTTGTCATGACTAAGTGTTTCCATCAATTCCAAAGGGGGATATTGTCAGACAATTGGCCTAGATTGTTGGATAGTTGGATACTTGGTTGCAATTGATGTCAAATCTTGGAGAGTTATATTGTAGATTGATGTCAACCCTTACAGAATGATGTTGAACCTTGAGTATGTTTGGTAGCACATTCTGGTAACCCCAACAGTATGGTTAATGCACTCAAGTTTTTTTAGGTATAAAGGCATGAATATTAGGGTATATGTAGGTAAGACTATTCTAGATGGATAGTACATTTCATGCCATTTATGGTGATATGTGGAACATCACATAACTCCTCATGGTTAGATATTTATGGCCTTATGAAGTTGGAGAAACCTCAGGAGTTATCTAGAAGAATCTAAAAGGTTAAAGAAGTTAATTTGTTCTAGAAGATTCTAGAAGAAGTTTACTAGTCAAAGTGGTTGTAACTAGGAGTTAATCATGAGTTAAGTTGTTACAAAAATAAAATAACTAAAAGTAAATGAGTTGAGACTAGAAGTGGTAAGTTTAATAATTGTAGATAAATTGGTTATAAGTGGACAAGTGGTTAGAAGTGGGTTACCTAAAAGAAGGAAGTTGGGTTAAGTTAGTTAGAAGTTAACCCTTGAGGAAGCTACTTGGAGAGTATACATAAGAGAGAAAGGGTCTCCTCCTTGAGGAAGCTACTTGGAGAGTATACATAAGAGAGAAAGGGTCTCCTACTAGAACCTATTAAGAACATTGAATATCTATTATTTTGTAAGGTTTATGTAGGTACTCCTTGATACATCTGAAGTTATGCAAGTCTGAGGTAGTAAGAAGGGTTGATGATGAAAGTTTCAGAGTTGCAGAAATACTGAAAAAAACCCTAGTTTTTTAGTTTTACCCGGGTTGCAGTGGAAGAGGTCAGGTAGTAAGAAGGGTTGATGATGAAAGTTTCATAGTTGCAGAATTACTGAAAAAAAACCCTAGTTTTTTAGTTTTACGTAGGCTGCAGTGGAAGAGGTC
>CBVK0102798313.1:0-22387 GCA_900067695.1 Picea abies
GAGGATTTTCCCTAGAGAGGTTGTTGGTTGTATGACACTTATTGTATGAGATAGATCTATAGAAATACATCTCTAGTATGTTTGGTATTCATCATTGTTACATCTTGTTGGGTTGAGTGTTGAGGCATATATTTTATGTATTGATACATGGTTGAGGGATTTTGGTTGTGATGTGTTTGTGAAGTTATTGGTGTAGTTTGAGGTTTCATTACAGTGAGGTTTTGATGCATTGTTTATTTAAGGTTTTATGGTATTTGGTTTATGGAGAGTATGGTGTATTTCTAGAGGCATCTTGTTGGTTATCTTGGTGATATTGCACATATGGTTGAAAGTGGTCTTGGTGATTGATCTTGGTGAGTAGATCTTATTTGGTTGATGATATTTATGATATAGGTTAGTATGACATGTTGTGTTCTGTACAGTTGTTGTACTTTTGTTGTTATAGATTGGATATAGTAATATGTTATAGGTTGATGTGATAGAGACAGTAAATGCCTCAAGGGATGGAAGTGTTTGAGGTTCATAACGGTGAAAAACCTATATTTCTTAAGGTGTACGAAGGTTGCAATATATATAGGTCCTATACATATGTTGGTTACAGTATGAACATGTCGCATATATATGTGAGATGCATTATAGATAGGTTGCATAACTGTTGGTTTTTGTTGGTACAAGTTGAATTATGGTACAGGTTGATTATAGGCTATTGGTACAGGTTGGTTACAAGTTGTTGTCACAAATTGGTATAGGTTTAAAGTGGTATATCTCATAATGACAATGTGGCAGTGGTTTCATTAGCTATTTGGAATTTATATTTCAGGGAGATTAGAGGGGAAATGATAGGTGGTTGTATCCACCTTCAAGTTGGAGCAGGAGAACATAGGGTGTTTTAGCCCCCTTCTGGTTGTATCGAGAGAATTGGGGAGTTGGATATTCCTTCAAGTTGTAGCCTATGAAACTAGGGGGTTGGATCCTCCTTCCAGTTGGACCTAGAGAATTGGAAGTTGGTGCTTCCTTGAATGTAATTCTTGACATATAAGAAAAGCAATATGTGGTTTTCTCGCACATTGGGTTTCCACGTAAATATTGGTTTATTTTGTATTCTGTGGATGTGTTTATTATTGTTCATTATACTATGATTGATGTTCATTTTTATGATGTAATAATATATTGATGATGAACTAATGAACATTGTGGAATAAGTTAAAAGAATACACATTGTGGTAAAAAGGATTAATAAGTGGTATAAATTGTTCATTACTGATTCATAAATTGTTCATTACTGATTCAACCCCCCCTCTTAGTAATCCAACAATTGGTATTAGAGTCGGTTCCTTCAGGAAACAATCTAGCCACTAGAAGGAGATCATGGAATACACTGAGAATAGAGTAAAAATGTTTGATGGTTAGATTGGTCTAGAGTACGAGATATGGAGTGGAAGGACGAAAGTATTTTTATAGGTATAGGGGTATGATAATTGGAAATTAGTTGTTATAGGATATGATAGTTCAAAAAGGGAAAAGACTGTATACGAGATGGAACTAAAATGAAATAAAAAGATTGCAATGCATTTCATTTTGGAAGGACTATATGATTTAGTAAAGGACAAAGTGGGTAAATGTTCATCATCCAAAGAAATTTGGGATAAGTTACATAATATTTATTCTTCACCCATCATAGAGTTAGAGAATGTAGGTACAGAACAAGAGGAAAGATGTTAATCATGTCAAATGGATTCATAAGAAGAAGAAGAGTACAAAATCAACATAAGTATGTTTTTCTGCTTTAAATGTGAAAAAGGAGGACATCTTGAATACGAATGACCATATTTGAAAATTTAAATTGATGAGATAGAAAATAACAATGAAGTAGTATACAATCAATGAGAAATTAAAATTGAATAAGAAATCGTCACGTGGAGATCCAACTTGAAGAAGCAAGAAAAACAAAAGAATTAATGAAGATCCAAATGAAGAAGAAATAAGAGGAATATGAGAAGCTTGAAGAAGAAGTTGTTATGTTAAGAGTAAAAGTTTTCAAGCTCAACAAAAACATTGAAGAAGCATCCACGTCATCAGAAAATATAGTTTAAGAGAAATGTCATGGGTCATCGGAAGTGAAAAGTGAAGAAAATAATAAGAGTTATGAAAAAGTGCTTGAAGGAAGGAATCATGGTGAACCAAAATCTAAGGAAATTAATAAATATGCATCGTCAAGAAGAACCTCTACATTCGAGCCACAAAGAAGCATCAATCATGATCAACCAAGGCATGAATTCAAAAGGAATACACCATTCACTCCCATGTATGTAAATTTATTTTAGGGTCATTGTTTTTATTGTACTAACTTTGGACATAAGGTTGCATATTGCAGGGTTTATGAAAGAAGTGTTCAAGAAATAAATGCTTATGTGGCCCCACATAATATTGAATGTTAAAAATGACACAACTATGGTCATATAGATTTTAATTGTATATGCATAACAGTGCATAAAGAGATATAATATATAAGAAAGTTTGGAAAATAAAACACACAGAACAAGTGAACAATGACCAAGTCCCAGAGATCACAAAATTGGAAATAATACGAGATGAAGCTAAATATACAAAGAAAAGGGAAGATGTCAAATACATAAAGGTTTGGAGAAGAAAAGAAAGAAAATAAGAGAAGGTAAATAAGGAACACGTTAAAGAGATTGTAATTTTAGCAATTATAGAGAAAGATCAATCCACAAGTAAAAAGGGTTAAGTTATAGTTCAAAGAAATTATGAGTCTATAGACAAAGATGGAGACTACTTCAGGAAGGTATTATTCTGAGCCATCTGGCTTAGGGACTCCCAGTATTATGAATGTTGAATAGGGGGAGTCTATACATCATCCCTATAGGTCAGAGAGTATCTTTCAAGCAATTTGAAGTATTTCATAATGATGTTACAGTTGTTTCAGAGTGGTTCAATAGTAGATGTAGATATATCATCGGTAAAAAATGTTTCATACATGGAGATTTTGGTATGAAAATAGAGAATATTAGTAGACACATATGATGATCATTTGAAACTATATAGACTTCATGATAATACACTGGAAGATGGATCAACATTGTGGACAGTTGAGTAGCAGAGTCTTGGACAATATGGACAAAGGTGGATTCAAATATTGGTTTAGATAATGTTGGATGATTATTTGAATGCTTAAATTTTTAATTCTTAATATTGAATGATTTTTATATATGTCAGTTAGTTACTCAAGGAAGCACCAATGGAAAATAACTCCAATAGTTTTAGGTATAGGTTGATGCATGGACAGGTCCAAGTGTTTTCATACAAATAGTAGATCATGGCATTCTTGATGTAGTATTGTTGAGTAGTCGATCAATGTTCTGGTAGAGAAACAACGTTGGCAGTAGAAGAAGATTGCAGTGATAACATATTGTTCACAGTGATTACACAACATTCCGCAAAGAATAAAGGGGGATTCATACCCACAGGAGGAGTTATTTTCTTAAGAATGACTAGTTAGAGAAGGTACAATATCAGATTGACAAGGGGAGTTAATCCTTGCCAAAGGGGGAGATAAAGTAATCAAAGGTATGAAGACAGGGGGAGCATCCACATGGAGAGATACCCGTTTCCATTGATGTCAAAAGGGGAGAGTTAGAAACATTGATGAGGAGTATGACTAAGTGTTTCCATCAATTTTGGTGTTGCCATCAATGCCAAAGTGGGAGATTGTTAGACAATTGTTCTAGATTGTTCGACAGTTGGATAGTTGGTTGTCATTTATGTCAGCCCTTGGACGGTGATGTTTTAGATTGATTTCAAACCTTAGATATTGATGTAAAACCTTGAGTATGTCTAGTGGCACATTCTGTTAACCCCAATAGTATGGATAAGGGACTTAATTTTTTTTTAGGTATAAATGCGTGAAGATCAATGTATATGCAATTCAAACTATTCTAAATGGATATTACATGTCATGTCATTTTCGATGATATGTGTAACATCACATAACTCCTCACAGTTAGAGAGTTATAGTCTTGTGAAGTTGGAGAACCCTCATGAGATATCTATAAGTCCCTAGAAGGTCAAAGAAGTCAATTTATTCTTGAAGCTCCTAGAAGAAGTTTACTAGTCAAAGTGGTTGTAACTAGGATTTAATCATGACTTAAGTTGTTGCAAAAAGAAAATAATTAAAAATAAATTAAAAAATAAATTAGTTGCAACTAGAAGTGGTGAGTTTACTATTTGTGGATACTGTGGTTATAACTAGAAAAGTGGTTAGAAGTGGGTTATCCCTAAAATAAGGAAGTTGGGTTAAGTTAGTTAGAAGGTAACCCCTTGAGGAAGCTACTTGGAGAGTATAAATAAGAGAGAAAGGTGCTCCTATTAGAACCTATTGAGAACATTGAATATCTATTATTTTGTAAGGTTTATTGTAGGTACTCATTAATACATCTGAATTTTTGCAAGTTTGAGGTAGAAATAAGGGTTGACAGTGAAATTTTTAGAGTTGTAGAAACACTGAAAAAAACCCTATTTTTTGAGGTGTCTGTAGGCTACAGTGGAAGAGGTTGCGTACATATGTGGGATGGAAGTGAAAGAGGGTGCATGCATATGCAGGATAAGAAAGATAAGGTCATGTATAGTTGGAAAAAGCCATGAAAGATTGATTTGTTGAGGGTGCTAGGTTCTCAGAGTCAAAAAGCAAGTTCCCTGGAAGGTCTATAATGATCAGGTACAATAGATCTATCTACATGTTTAAAAAGTATTCCATATTCTTATGTGTAGCTGGATGTTATTGTCTACATGAGATATGGTTATGGGAGTTTGAGGATTTTACCTAGAGAGGATTTTGGTTGTATTCAACTTATCATATGAGCTAGATCTACATAAATACAATTTTGGAATGTTTGGTATTCATATCATTGTTACATCTTGTTCAATTGAGTGTTGAGGTATATCTTGTATCTCTTGATACATGGTTGAGGGATTTTGGTTGTGATGTCTTGGTGAAGTTATTGGTGTATTTTGAGGTTGCATTATAGTGAGGGTTTGATGCATTATTGATGTAAGGGTTTATGGTATTTGGTGTATGGAGAGTATTGTGTATTACTAGAGGCATCTTGTTGGTTATCTTGGTGATATTGTGAATATGGTTGAAAGTGGTCTTGGTGATTGATCTTGGTGAATACATCTAATTTGGTTGATGATATTGATGAGACGGGTTGTTGTGACAATTTTTTTTGTGTATAATTGATATGCTTTTGTTGTTACAGATTGGATATAGTGATAGGTTACAGGTTGATGTGACATAGAGAAGAAATGAATGGAGGGATGGAAGTGTTTGAGGTTCAAAAAGGTGAAAACCATATATTTCTGAAGGTGTACACAGGATGCAGTATAGATAGGATGCATACATACGTCGACTGCAGTATAGACAGGTCACGTACATACACGAGCTGTAGCATAGACAGGTCGTGTACCTGTTGGTTTTTGCTGGAACAGGCTTACTTTTGGTACATGATGATTACAAGATATTGGTACATGTTTGTTACAGGTTGTTGGCATAGATTGGTATAGGTTTACAGTGGTATATATCACAGTGACAATGTGGCAGTGCTTTCATCATCTATTTGGAACTTATATTTCAGGGTGGTTAGACGAGACAATGATAGGTGGTTGTAGCCAGAGAACATAGGGGGTTACAGTCTCCTTCTGGTTGTAGCCATAGAATTGGGGATTTGGAGCTTCCCTTAGGTTGTAGCCTCTTTCTAGTTGTAGCCAAAGAATTGGGGAGTTGGAGTTTCCCTCATGTTGTAGCCCAAGAAACTAGAGGGTTGGAGCCTCCTTCCAGTTGGAGCTAGAGAATTGGAAGTTGGTGCTTCCTTTAATGTAATTCTTGACATATAGAAAAACAATTCATTGGTTTTCTCCCGCATTAGGTTTCCACGTAAATATTGGTGTATTTTTTATTGTGTGGATGTGTTTATTATTGTCCATTGTTCTCTGATCGATGTTAATGTTTATGATGCAATAATCTATTGATGATGAAATGATGCACATTGTGGAATAAGTTAAAATAATATAGATAGTGTTCAAAAGGATTAATAAGTGGTATAAATTTCTCATTATTGATTCACCCCCCCACTTAGTAATCCAACAAAGATATCTCCTTAGAAATATCAAAGAGGAGAACACATGGGAGGAGGAATTGAATCCATATCAAAAGAAAATATGCCAAGTAATTGTAGGTAAAATAGAGACACTAATTTAATGGGGCATGAATTGTAAATTCTTCTTACAACCATAACTTGAGCTCCATACGATGAAATATGGCCCAAGAGAGCTTGTTGTAAATCTAAATCTGAGAATAAAAATAATGAGGAGCATTGTCCATTGGATTGGTACCCAAAACACCTAGAAACGTTAGAGGAATAGAAGAGGATACAACTAATCATATTCAATGATATTCCTAGTAAATATCACTCATGAATATCCTATAGAGCGAGATTGACTACTCAAGAGTATTTTAAAATTTTGTTTATAATGCTTGTATATATATTAACAAAAAGGTATGTGAAATTTAAGTCATTTAATGACACAAAATGAGCAAGTTGAAGAGATGTAACTCTTGGTTGTTATAGAATGTGAAAGGTCTTCCTTGTTTTATAAAAGGAAGACCATTGAATGTAAAAAGGGACTTTTTCTCATCGTTGGATGGCGATACTATTATCTCATGAATGAATAGAAGAAGGAATTTTGGGATTATGATTGTTATCGAATACATTTGGGAGTATTCTACATTTGTTTTCTTCATTTAAACCTCTTGAATATTTATCATATGAACTATTTTTGTGTGCGGTATTTGAGATGTTTAATTTGTTATGATTTCTAATGAATATAGTGGTAATGTTATAGGTTAAGTCTACAACTATTTTTTATTTAATCTGCAGTGTCATTATTTTAACATGTTATCAATCAACATTAACTATTTTTGCAATTAATGATGATATTTTATGGTGTGTTCATTATGTAGATCTTCTCTTGGGCAACATAGGTTAGAAGTAGTTAGATTATCTAGTTTGCTTTCTTTTTAATTAGATTTAGAATTAATAGGAATTCTTGGGGGGGGGATTTATTGTCTTTCCCTTTTTGTATTTTAATCCTTAGTGGCAACAAAGTCCAAATTATGGTCAGAAATGTGACCCCAAACAAGAGTAGGTCTAATTGGGACCTACCATCAGGCATTATCCCTTAACTACTTGACATACAATTTGGACCCATCAAAACCTCCCAACTTCGATATCCATCTAGGTGGGAACTTGATGAATCGTCACTAAATAACTCTTCATAGATACATACAACAAGTTTCCTTTCCTTTAGTTTAAATCAATGATTAAGTGGTATTTAAATTAAAATATGAAGGTGTCTTAATCAAACCTTCAGTCCTAATATTGACATTATTCACTCTTAAAGAGTGATTTTTTTTTAAATGGGTTCTGAATTATATCCATATAAAGGATTTCAAGCTCTCTAAACGTGAAAAAATAAGTCTTAAGTGTAAATTCTTGTGGAAATTTATTTGGATGATTATCCCCACAACACTAGCTTAACTAAAATGTTGTTTTTGGCTCCATGTGTGGAATTTTAGTTGATTGAATTTAAGTCTTAATTTTAAAGGTGAAACTTGATGGCATGAACCAAGTATTTTACTTGGTATAACTTGTGTTCATCTGTGATATGTACAACAAAAATATAGTGCTAGAAAAAAATGTTGAAAATAAAATAAAGCATGCAAACAAAAGAAATTAAATATGAAAGATACTAGAGATTTTTTTATTTTTTTTATCAATGAAAATTTTTCCTTGACTTAGTGATGGAATTTTTAAAGACCAACAAATTCAAGTTACTAATGCAAATTAGCAATGGACTAGTGCAATCAATAATAAAAGTGAAAACTTAGGGAATAAATGTGTCTTTCACAAATACTAGAAACCTATAGAGTTTGTTTCTTTCCCAAATAAACAGCTTGAAAAACAACAAATACATTAAGGGTCTAAAGAATTGTAGCTGAAAATTAACTAATTTTTTTAAAAATAAGTACTAAAACTCAACATAAAATTATTTATTCCTTATCCAATTTAAAAAAAATCTAAAGTAATGAAATAACTAACTAAATATCCTGGAACAAGTTTTGAAAGATAAAAGGATCAAGCAACCCATAACAAACTCTGAATGTAGTGAATACTAAACATTAAAAACTCATTTCTTTACCTACAATTTTTCTATTAGAAAACTCAACAAACAACACTAATATAAAAATACGTCGAAGGGATTAGGTACTCAAACTACAAAATTCTAGAACATATGAAAAAAAGGGATTCTTTCTAAAAAAATATTCCCAACACATAAAATGGAAAGCAAATAATGCTAGCACAACTTGTTTTTGGTAAAGGGAACATGTGCATTTTTCTATAGGAAAACTATGTGCTAAACAAAAATCAAGAATGTCGAAAAATACCTACATTAGAGACAAAAAGCTCAAGTTTAATGCCCAAGTAATTGTTTCAACCAAGACTACGGGAAGCAAAAATAGAAAAGAACAAGAAGGAAAAATAATCTACCAAAGACCTTATAAGCACACACAAAACTAAATGAGTGTTGTGGAACCCACAACAGTCCACTAAAAATCATGAATTTAATGGGTACCAGCCAACTAAATTTTTTGTGAGGTACTAATCACTACTATTCAACTAGATATTCATTCATAAGACTAATCTTTATGCATAATTTCTGAAGTTGGCCCGAGGCTAAATCCACCTATCATTTGTGATACATTGATTGATGGCCCTTGGTATCCCTCACAATAAGTATCTTAAACTCATTTATTGGAAATCCTTTTATAATAATATGCCCAAAATTCTCTACCCATATGACCCCACTTAGGCATTTTTGACCACGCCCTCCCCCCTCTACAAAGTTATATGAATATATCTCCCTTCCATCCAATTCTTCTGACTATGACGCTTCTTCAACATCGTCATTGGGAGAGTGCAACAAACATACACCCATAGAGAGTTTTATTCTCAAGCCAACAACGAATTCCATAATTCTTCTGACTATGACGCTTCTTCAACATCGTCATTGGGAGAGTGCAACAAACATACACCCATAGAGAGTTTTATTCTCAAGCCAACAACGAATTCCATACCATGAAAATCTATATTCCTTTTCCGCAATGATGTGTTAAGAAGATATTAGTCCTGGTAATTCTCGTGACCCCGTCATAAAATGTGGATCTCGCACCCCGTAACATACACACATATGAATATCCTTTACCAATACTAGCCTTTGGAAATCAAATCTCATTTCATCGTCGAAAAAAATAGTAAGCATAACATCCATGCATGATCCTCCTTGAACATCTCGTGATGAAGATATCCTATCTCTAACATGTAATCTTTTGATGCATATGTGTCAACAAGAGGTGGAACTCTAAACCCTTTCCAAAGTTAATTATTGCACCATGTATAAAATCGATCCCAATACAACCATATATGATAATGCAATGAAACCTTTTCGGGTTGTACATGATACACAAGACATGGCATTACTTCATTGGATCAAATATTCAATAAACACCCTTTTCATCATAGGGAGAAGTCATGAGACTACCCTTTGTACCATATACAACATCTTCCGACGATGACACTTCCCACACTTCCCAGACCATGACCCATCTCAAACATATTCTAGATGAAACCTCTTAAATTAACCCTCCATTAAAACAACATGTAATGACCCATTTAATTTAATAAAATAAATGTATAACAAGGAAAGTATCGTATAAGACCTCAGTACCTCTTGGCACACTTTTCCAGGGTAAACGATTATTATAATAAGTGATCAGCCTTAAGTTCAGGAGTTTCAAAATGATCATACTTATCATTTTCGATGATGATATGATTAGGAAGACTTTATCCTTCTTTAATTTGTTCCTCTAACAATACACTAATGGTAACAAGCATAGAACTCTATTCAAAAAAGTTAATGGCAAATTGTACAAATCTGACCGAGCCATAGATGTAACGCGCTTAATATTAATTACACTGGGTTTAGGGGAAATTGTCAAAATATAACAACTTTGTTAAGTCCCAATCGACACACTTATTTGCAGGTAAAAACTATGGAAGTGTAAGCGTTTCTCCTATAAAAAGATGGGTAAATTTCACTATGTTGAATATCTCGAGCCAACAGGTATGTATTTTGTGTGTTTCGAAGTTATTGTTTTCTATGTATTTTGTGTGTTTCGAAGTTATTGTTTTCTATAGCAAAGTTAAAGTAATTTTGTTTTTGCATGACAATCTATCTAGGTGACAATATGTCCAGATTTGTGATTAGAAAAGAAAAGAATCAGGAAGCTATTGGACCTACCCTTGTTTTAGGTCCAAACTCTCTTGCTATTATAGACACAATTAGTTGCAATGGAAGGGATAATTATAATACATACCATGATATATATATGACATGTTCTAGAATGAATATTACTCATCTGATGATGAAGACATCGACGAATATAGGAATATCAAAAGAATTGTTATTCACATCGTTGTCACTCACCCAATAATATTTCCTGATAATGATGTTGCATGATGGTTTTTCACCCACTTGCAAAAGGAAATGACCATGATAGTTAATGCATCCGGTGTTTCGATCACATCTACGAAGGAAGAAGACATCAAATCCAAATAAAAAATATGAAATCCTCTGGTAGCACTAGATGAATAATTTATGGATAAGTTTGGAGTTGAGCATAAGGACTTCGAAACATTTATGGAGGATTGGTTCGACAATGAGGAATGGCTAGTAAAGGAAGGGGAAATATATATTCCCCCAAAGTACATGAAGGATCCCTAAATAATATTGAATATGATGATCTGCAAACTATGTGGCAAGGAAACTAACACTCATTTCAGGATGTAGTGGTTTCTGATGGATTAAACTATGGCCAATAATGGAAAATATTTTAACTGGGATAACATTTCATCCTTCAACATCATACATTGAGCTCTGAAGCCCAACGTATGAAAAACCCCAAATTATACATGACCACGTACCTTATTGATGCAATTTGTGTTTCTCATAAATTTCCTGCTTTCAATTGGGATTGGAACCCAAAGCAATCCGTGATCCATGTATATTGTGGACAATTATGGGAGGTATACTATAAAGAACACTTATAAGATATTTCTGACTACTTATTGGCTCCTCTATACAAATATATTTTTTGGTTTTAATCACATATAATATCTCCAGGATTTATCAAAGACTTAAGAGATATAGGAAATTGGTATATGAGGAAGTATTATACCTACGTTAGGATAGATGAAGCCACAGGACCACCACATTTTCTACCCAAATATGTGCCCGATAAACTAATATCTAGAGAAATAACCTATGGGACGGTTGATAAATGGGTCGCTTCCTACTTGTTGGAGAAGAACAAAAGGTATTGGCCAATCTTTCCACTACACATCGGGAATTGTTCTCTGTCAAATAAACCACATTCTAAGAAAAAATGTGAAGCTCTAATAGAGCTATGTTTGTGTATTGGGACCAAGAAAGGGAATGATACCCAAAATGTGATATATGACCATATAACAAATGTCAATTTAGCAAAAAAAGTTGTTCATGAGGATAATTTTGCAGAGGATCTCTTAAGAGGAGCCCTTTATTTTGGGGAAGTACTATATAGACTACCTAGTGATATAGCCAGTGAGAAATTTCAATAAGAGGAATATGAAGATAGGTTTATAGTAAAAGAACAATTTAAAACACTACTCTATGAGGATAAGGAGAAGCGGGAATCTAGATAAATGGAACAAATGAAAAAGGCTAAACAAATATCAAGGAAGGTTGATGAAGCTTAAGAGAAATACCAACATAGAAAGAAGGTAGAGGTTGAAAAGAAACAAGATGAACTGAAAAAAATCAAAGGAAAAATCCAACTTTCATATAAGAGCAATGGAAACAAGTAAAACAACACAAAAACAAAGGCCAAATATCAAGTTGATAAAGAGCTTGAGATGCAAAACAAGGTAGATGAAGAACAAGTGTCATTGGGCACTCAAAATGAGGAATGGAAGAAGAAATAAGAGGAAGAAAATACGAATGCAATCAAGTCACAAGAAAAGGAATTGAAGCAATCAAACCAATCTATGGTGACAAATCCTAGCACAAGTATGGTCACAGTTCGATTAAAAGAATGTACTCCTCCAGAAAAAATTATGGGTAATCTTTCATTCACATCTCCAGGGCTTGGAATTAAATGTGCTATTGTAGTTGCAGAGGATTACTATTAGATCCAAAAGACCAATGTTGTTGAGAGAAGAACAAAAGAGAGAAAAATAGAAGGATTGGGAAAAATCCAAGAAACATCTAAAAGTAACATTAAGTAGAAAGAAGGCACATGTCCTAAATAGAATGCAATACAAAGAACATCAACCCCTAATGATTTCACTGGTGCAAATGTGATGTCAGTCTATGAATTCATAGAAGCACTAGCAATATCAAAACAAAGGGAAGTTGAGCTAGAGTATGACATGGATACAATAATAGATAATGTGGCCAATGAGTTAAGAAAATATGCCATAACAGAAGAACATTTGAACATATAATAATTGCAGAGGAAATTGAAACTCTAAGAAAGAGAACTGAGTGCCGAATTTGAGCAAAATGATAGCTTGAACTAGAAGCTACATCAAGAAGAAATAGAGCATCTTAAAGCCACACATGCTCAAGGAATGACAAGTATCAAAGGGGAACAATTGGAAATAAGTGCATATAATGAGAATATTGAAGAATAGATCTAACAACTATGACAAGAAAATGAACTCCTAGAGAAGACTTTAGAATAAAGTAAAAAATGATTTTTTGTCTTGGAGGTAGTTAATTAAGAAGCCACCAGAGTCAGTGAGGAACTAAATAATATATAGAATAAATTCTTATGTTTTTTACACAAGATTCAAAAGAACATGTCTGATCACCTTAAGTTAGTTTTGTATATGAAGAGTGTGAAGGAAAAGTAACAAAAGGCCCAGAGTGCGTATGACCATATTGTAGAGTGGCAAGATGTTTGTGATAACCCTTGTAACATTCTACCAATATATACATCCAAACATAGGATCAGAGACAAAGTACTCCTCAACAATGGGAAATATATCTTCAATGATATCAAATCCACTCAAGAAACAATTGAAAACGATTTCAAAATATTGTTGAGGACATCAAATGACTTCCTAAAAGAATTTAGGATGAAAACAATGGAATATTTAGAAAAAGAAGGACCAACTCAAATGATAATAGAATATGTGGAGGCTAGAAGGAATCTCAACATGAAGGGCATTGAATAACTAGAGGAGGTCGATAGGTAAGTGTTGGAAACAAGAATAATAAGGCCAAACAAATTTATCATGTCAACCAAACACTTCATACAACGAATAGAAGAAGCTATACAAACATAAGTGGTAACCCCTATCTGCGATGGTGAGATAGATCTGGAGAAAATGCAGAGGAACATAATAGAGACTATACTATAAGACTTCAAATTGTGGAAATACTTCAAGGATAAAATGCAACAATGAAAGACCACTTGATAGGATGAAGGTTACAGAATATGAACAACCTCTTCTTATTTTTTATAAAAGGGATGGTTGTAATGAAGTAAGGACATTTTCACTTTGTATATAATGGATAGTACTATTACTTCGAATTGAATAAAGAGGAAGAGGCATTTTGGAGATATGGATCTTGGTGAATGTGTTTGTGACTTTTCTTAATACATTTATCATGTATTTGAGTATTACATTTATGTTTCTTGAATTACTTATGTAAATATTTCTGTATGCTCATATGGTCACTTCGTTTCCTTCTTGAATATAACTTCAATGTTATAGAAATGTATTACAACTAATTGAATATGTGAATGCAATGTTGTTGTTATCTTATTTATCTGTTTAGTATATCGATTATTTCTATTTCAAATGCTATAATATTTTGATGTATTCAAACTCTTGACTAGTTCACTCATGATTAGGATAGGATTAAAATAGTTCTTCATTTAGATTTAGAAGTAGTATCATTAACTAGTTAGTTTCGGGTTTTAATTCATCTGAGAACCTTTGGTTCTCAGATTCATATTTAGATAGAAAATTTATTGTGGCAACAAGGCCCAAATAATCATCAGAAATGCCATCCCAAATGAGAAAAGGTATAATTAGGAATTTTGATCAAGCATTCTCCCTTACTTTTTTGATAGGACATTAGGACCCATCAACAAGGAAACACCAGTCAACATCCCCAATGGAGTCTCCAATTTGTAGTGGGTATTTTTTCATGTGTGAACTCAGTAACAAAAAAATTAAAGTAAAAAAAATAAAAAAATACTCAAGCATGCCACTGCATGACCTATCTTATAAAGTAAAAAAAAAAGGAAAGAAGTAGTAATCTTATTTACTAGCATCTAACATATAGAGCATAAGAGAGAAATTTTAAAAACTTATCTTTACTAAATGACTGAAAAGGTTACTTACAACAACACCTTGAGGATGGCTTGATGTAGCTAGATGGTCTCTAAATCCACCTTTAGGGATGGATACTTTTCTTGATTGTGTGGTCCAACTCTAATCTTGGTAGAAATGGAATTCTTGATGGTAGAGAAATGAAAGCTAAGGTGAAAAATCTCTCCAATGGAATTATAATAGCATAACCTTACTATGGAACATGAATGAATTTTTAGAATTCAATGGATTTATTTATAAATGAAATGGTGGGATTTCTTTTGGATCTAGCTTCAATGTGAACTATCACAATGCATTAATGAAGTAATAAAATAACAATGATTAAAAAAGTCTAAATAAAACTCTACAAATAGTAATAATAGATTGATAAGGTCCACACTTCCCCACTACACTATTTGAAGGGTGCACACATGTTAATAATACAAAAAAATAATTCTCTTTAATTTTCAGACAATAGCATGGATTTTAATGTATCTTCTATGCACTTTACATGTAGAAAATAATGCAAATATTGTGTTGTGTACTCTAGTCAACTTTGGTTTGACTTGTTTCAATATGATAAGACTAATATCAAATGGGATATAAATGAAGGTTATGATTGTAAATGATCCAAATTGGATCATTATATATTTTTCATATATCTTAGTACTTTCTAGGTGGAAAAATTGGAGGAATTTGTTTGCAGGGTCCAATTTAATGGTAGGTTCAAGTTTGGAGATATGGGGTTTGGAACCTTTCAAAACCATTTTTAGGCATCAAATGGTGTTTTTTTGGCCAATATTTTTAAATAATATATCATATTCACGTAATGTTGTTCTACATACCGAGACCTTTCCAATAGTGAAAAAATCACCTCAATTGAAGTTTGTATGTGAAAGTTATGCCTCATGCAAGTCGACCTCCTTGTTGGCCACCATGGTACCAAGTGGATGCCATGTTAGGAACCATTACTCACACGTGTGGGGATAACCATGTGTGGAATTCAATAATATTCTAGAACATCAAATTCATTATCATTAATTGAGGGTTGAGGATGCAAAAAGCCTAACCATAGATGGCTACCAAGCTATGTTAAATAATGGGATGCTAGGAGGAGAGGGGGTTCCATACTTTAGCATTGTACTTGTTCCATAGGTAAAAAAAGAATATAGGATTAGGATTTGAATCATAACAAAGGATGGATAATATTATGTAGCAATGATTTAGGTCGTAGTGTTAAAGGCAACTCCATAGTGAGTTCCTCTTTCTTTGTATTTTCATTTTCATAACTGAAGAAAATAGAGTAGAGCATAGGCCTCACATTTTAGCAAGGTTTTCTCCTGTATTCAATTTCCAACGATACATCTTGTGTTCATTTGTGTGGATGGTGAGTTCTTTTTAATGTTCTTTCATTTCTATTTTTTAGTTATTTTCATAAATTTGAGCAATAAGCTAGTGTTAAAAAAACTAAGATATAAGAAAGTAAACTCAGACAATAAAATATTTTAGTATAATACAAGATATTTTGTGAAAAACTATTCTAATAGAATATCCATGATAGTTTGTAGATCAATCAAGTGTGATGTTTCCAAACTGAATTATTCAGACAAGTAATAAATTTAACTCCATGTCGATCATGAACTTATATTATTTCAATTGGAAGATCATATAACTTCTTAAAATGTGTGATATTGTTTCTTTTTGTCGAATTACTAGTTTTTATCTCTCCTTTACATAATATTACATTAATGGAGATATGGAGTTTTCATATCAATATTAGCTTTTTTTCCAACATAATTATATACTTACTAATGTAGTCCAATAGACCCGCACATGTGATTGTCATATTAATGTCTCACTGAAGGTACTTGATTTTGTATGGATTTTAACCAAGAAAAATTAATATTAAGGATATGTTCCATGATTTTCTGGTCATATTGATGATGTCCATGATTCTTAGGGTAGAGATTTGTACTTTATTTTTTGAGATATGATATCTAGATATTGAGGAATCTTATTCCATTAAAGGAAAATGAGAGTGCGTAGAATACTACTATATTAATTGAGTTTGTTTTCATGCTTGTTTCCCTCGTTTCCCTTTCCATTTTTTCAAGGACATTCTAGATCTCTATGAATACAAAATTGGGGGATTCGGTTGACATTGATTATATATTGTTTTATATCAATAATGTTCTCACTCATAAATTATTGTTACTGTGACAAACATCTATATGTGCTTTACCAAATTATAATGCTTTGAGTAATACAATTTGAAGTTAAAAGATCACGGGTAATGGAAATGAACTATTTGATATTTTGTATCTCAATGCAATTATTTTAGTGATACTAATTAACAATAAAAAATAATCATTTTCATGAAATATTTGGGATTTCCAATCAGATATGTATTGATGCTTATTAGTTGTCACCTTAATAATCATAAGAAAAATTGATAATGAGCTCACCGTGCAACTTTTATTGCAACTTTAAAATCAGATGTTTAAGTGATGATTACTAATCATCTCCTTTTGAAGGGGATTTGAGGACATGCCAAAACCACTGTCTTTAAACAGACCAGGAAACCACTATGGAAGTGGTTATTGGTGATCTCCCACAATATGACATCGTGACAATTCACACTTATAGATGTAGGCAATTTTTTGGCCTCCCTAGGATTTCATGGTGAAGGTCAACCCCTGTCACTGTAAACCATTTTAAACTACCCTAGGATTCCATTAATCATGGTTTCCCCTCATTCTAGTAGTCTACTTTTTAATTTCCTAGTATTCCATTGGAGATGTAGCCATGTGTCATTGTAGGTTCCAAACAAAAGGCCCATATGGAAATTGTTAGTGCACATCGTTATAGCTTTCCTTTGGAGACAATTAGTGTGTGTCACTAGATGCTCCCAAAGCAATGTATTTATGGAAATGGTCACTAACAATGACCCTTGGTTTCTTTTGGCCACATGACATGTCTATCATGGTCTCTTTGAATCACAATGTATTTATGGTGTCGATCTTGCACTATTACCAAAAGATTCTATTAGCACTGAGTGGGTATCATCACAAAAGGTCTCCCATTGCTTTGAACTTATGGAAATGGTGGCTTATGTTTCCCATCACAAAATGCACCAAATGTTTAACAAGATTCGGTGATGGAATGTACAAAGAGCACAAGATGGAAATGATCAATTGGGAGAATGAATAATTTTATGTGTGGGAAGGAGCACCTTCGGGAAATATGGTGACGTGCAACCCCAAGGGGGCACACACCCTTCTTCCCTTGAAATAGATGACATATACTTGAGTTGAATTTGTGAAAGGGAGGGGGAACTTGGGAGCACACCAAATTAGTTGACCCATATTCCCTTGGTAGCATGGGTACACTAGAGAGGTTGGGCGACTGCATCATTCCCTTGGTAGCATGGGTACACTAGAGAGGTTGGGCGACTGCATCGACACACCCATGGAGAGTCACGAAAATTGACACAAGGAAGAGCACAAGAAAAGGGTTTTTCACCCAAGGATGGGGTGCGCTGGTCTAATAGGCATGTTGATTTTTGCAAACACGGAATAGATGGGTGCACTATATCGACAGAGGGGAGCAATAGTTGGTTGAATGTGATGATTCGTGAAGGGGCATGACACATCCAATGGGCATGATGTTTCACACAAATGATTCTTAAAGTCCGTATAATAGAAAGGGAACACAACCAAATGATGACATGAAGATCAAGTGAGAACAAGAGACATGGATCTTTGAAACTGGGCTCATAACTGGGGTGCACCTCAGGATGAGGAAAGGAGGAATGATAAGGGGAAGTGTTGGTGTGACAGAACTGTAGGTCTGGATAGTTATGATGTATAAGGAAGAGTCATGAAATTATTCCCATATATGTAACTGGTATAGTAGCACCCTCTTTGTAAAGGTTTCTTTCTATTTCACAATATAAATAAATGAAGCCGAGTATTATGCACCCATGGTGCCACTCGCACTATATGTGTGTCTTGTGTTTCACATGTTTTCTATTGTATGCCAAATTGACTAAGTGTTAATGTGTTTCACATGTTTTCTATTGTATGCCAAATTGACTAAGTGTTAAATAATTTTAGCAAATGTCTAAGAATACAACTAAGTTGCATAGAGTAAGGATGTGATTCTTCCATATCCTAGAACAAAGTATGGGTATGCTCTAGGTGAAGAGGCATAGTCTAGGTGAAGTATCCTTGGTTGAGCCAATATGCTAAAGGAGAACAACCACAATGCCACACATCAACGAAATCCCAAGTTTGGACTTGGGAATGACTCTTTGGGGCATGAAATATGGTATGAGAGCAGTTTCGAAAAAAAGGGTTCTGAAGAAACATAACACACGGTATAAAAAGCTTCACATAATGTGGACGTGGGGTGACCCAAGGTGGTGTGAATCCTTGGAAAAAGATAGTTGAAGTCATACGAGGGAAGTAGGAAAAATATGACTCAAGGTAGGTCGAGTCAAGATTATCTCCATGACCTGAAGCAGAAGAGACTTGGTTTGTGCAATGAACCAGGATATCAAGGGACTTTCAATGAAGCACCTTTGAACCAAGTCGTGTACCAAGGGGCACTCCCACACAGTCTACAATGAATGAGCACAACACTTGTATGTTATACTGTTATTATGTTTGTATTTTTCACTTAACACAAAAATAGTGGCAAGTCTTGTTTTGGATCAAGCTATGAGGGTTTGTTGTGTTTGGTTCCTTGGGTGGAAATCTTGGAAGCCAAAACCATCAGTTGTGTTTTGTGGATCTGGTCATCAATGGAAGAACAATGCAAGCTCTGGTTGACTCAAGTGCCTCGCACAAATTTTAGAAGACCGAGGTAGTGAAGGATTTGGGACTTAGAGTCTCCTTGTGCGGAGCTACGGTGAAGGTAGTAAACTCAATGGAAAAGGAAATAATTGGTCTTGCCTCCTCAATTCACATTCGACTTGATAAATGGGAAGGTTGGGATAACTTCACAGTGATTCCTATGGGTGAATTTGAGGTGATTCTTGGGAAAGATTTCCTAAGGAGGACACATTCGGTCATAATTACATGGATGGAAAAGATGGCTATACTTGGTGAACAAAATGCTTGGGTTATATGCACAAGTGCAAGAAATTCTGGTGGAAAGGTGCATCTTCTGTCTACATTGAGTATGAAGAGAATATCAAGATGGAATGGATCATATATTTATGAAATGATTTTTTGGGAAGTTCAATAAGATGGAGTGGGGACACTTGGTTCATTTGAGCTCAATGACTTGTTGGGTGATTTTGGAGATAAAATTCCAGTTGAATTGTCGAAAATGCT
Source organism: Picea abies (assembly GCA_900067695.1). Classification (NCBI taxonomy): domain Eukaryota; kingdom Viridiplantae; phylum Streptophyta; class Pinopsida; order Pinales; family Pinaceae; genus Picea; species Picea abies. Next base: position 19,898 of record CBVK0102798313.1, read on the forward strand.
CACACCACGACACATTGTTGACCACCGTATAGAGCTAGAGCCTGGGCATGAGTTGGAAGAGTTGAATAGAAAGTTGAAAGACTTGATTGATGTTGTCTTGATGGATGTTCTCTTTCATAAGAAGAAGGAAACTTTAGAGTTGAGGATGTGTATGGAATTATGAGCATTGAAAAAACAAACTATGAAAAAATGATACTTGTTACCTCTAGTTACTGATTGCTTTGGAAAGTTGGCAAAGGCCAAGGTCTTTTCAAATCTTGACTTGTGACATGGGTATTATCATGTGCGAATTGTAGAAGGAGACTAGGAAAAGATATCCATGGTGACAAGGTATGTGAGCTATGATTTCCTAGTGATTCCTTTTGGGTTGTGCAACACCCCTGCAACCTTTTGCACATCGATGAATGACGCATTGCAGTCGTTTTTGGATAATTTTGTTATGGTGTATTTGGATTACATTGTGGTGTACAACGAGAGTATGGAAGAGCACAAGAAGCATTTGGCACAGATCTTTGAGGTGCTCTGACAAAACCAGTTTTATTGGAGAAGTCTAAGTGTGTTTTTGGGAAGACAAAGATACCATTCTTGGGGCATTGGATTGGCCAAGGATGCATTCGCATGCACCCTATGAAGGTCAAGGCAATCAAATATTGGGGAGAGCCACAGACAGTTCATGACGTGAGAGTCTTCCTTGAGCTAGCCCACTACTATCGCAAGTTCATAAAGGGATACTCCAAGATTTTTGCACTGCTAACTGACTTGTTGAAAAAGGAAAAAACTTGGAACTGGACAGAAAGGTGCATGTTTGTGTTTGGGGAGTTAAAACGTATAATTGTCACCGCTCACATGTTGAAGCTATCAGACTTTGAGAAATCATTTGAAGCGCAAACAAACGCATCAGACTTTGACATTGGAGGAATTTTGACACAAGAGGAACATATGGTTTCCTTTGAGAGAAAAAATATCCAAGATCGTGAATGGAGGTACCATATTCATGAGAAGGAGATCATTATTGTGATACATTGTTTGCAGAATTGTAGACACTACTTGTTGGGCAAGTTGTTTTTCATGAAGACAGACAGTGTTGCGACGCGTTACTTCGCAACGCAATTGAAATTATCACCCAAGCAGGCAAGATGGTAGAACTTCCTCGCGGAGTTTGACATGACCATTAAGTATAGGCCGGGCAGACTCAACATTTTTGTAGATGTCGTGAGTAGAAAGGTACAACTCACAGTCCTAGAGGAGGAAGCTAAGTTTCCTACATCAGAGGGCAGTTAGATTCATGTCTTGAAATAATTGCACGAAAATATCAAGGAAGGGTTAGAGCATGATTGCACAGCGAAGAACATCATGAAGTATGTGAAGGATGGAAAAATGTGGAATTTTTGGCTACACAATGGACTATTGTATTTTGGGGAACGAATCTTTGTCCCTAAGTTGTCTAACCTTAGGAGGGAACTCATGAAGAACTGTCACAACTCGCCTTGGGTTGGCCACCCAAGACAGCATAGGAAGTTGGTGTTGTTGGAGTGAGGATACTTTTTGTTGATATTATGGTAGTTGCAGGAGGTATTAAACTCCACGTGTAATCCTAACAAGAATAGAATATTCCGAGAAGCAAGAAGAACCCTAAAAGACTTGGACATAACCCTAGAAGTAAAGTCGGCTAAACATAACCCTAGAAGTAAAGTCGGCTAAAGAGAATATTTTATATTGAGTCTTTAGCCTTCAGAAAGATAAGTCGGCCCAGACAGCCTGGAGAAAGCAGTTTAAATATAAGGCGCTAGAGCTCATTTGGTACACCCATCTCACAACTGCAAAAATGAAAGAGTGTGCACAGCAGAAACTGGGTAAGTGCGCAAGTCTGGAGAGTAGTTGCAGTTGCAACTACTGCAACCTATATTCTCGGTTTAGGCTTGGACTTTCTATTGGTTATGGTTTGGACTTTCTGCCTTGTGTGCTAGCTCTGGAGAGAGGTATGCTACATTGATTGGCTATTAGGCCTAGGGTTTTCTTCTGGAATCATTCTCTGTCAAGGTTAAGGTGCTTGGGGGTGGCTTCGGCCTATGGTTGGGTGAAAATATTGCTATATTTTCTTTGGTTAAACGAGCACATCTATTGTTTCTAACGGGTTATGGGCCCACACTATCTTCGGAAAGTCTAACCGTTGGAAGATAGATTGGGAGGATTTGCTCAGTTAGAGTTGCAGTTGTAGTCAATTTTTGTTGCAACAACGAAACCCTACCCTCTTGTTGAGGCACCTTAAGTGAAGAGATTGACATAATTGATGGGTAGCCTAGTGCACCCTAACCCAGTGCACCTCCTGGTACTCTCAACAAGCTAAGACACCAAGTTTGAGTTTTTGGTAAAATTCAAAGGTTGACCAATTCAAAGTCAAAGGTTGACCAAGTCAAAGTCAAAGTAGTCATGACTTACACTATGAAGTCAGAAAACAAGTTAGAAGGGGATTCTAACTTCATAGCATGG